>AWOL01S0121292.1:2158-13767 GCA_000715115.1 Nicotiana otophora
CCGATCCTTATCTTCATCGATGCTCGACATCAAAGCCTTCGATGCCCGACGATGAAGTCTGATTAGTCCTCGAAAGATCTGAGGCTGATACAGTCGTATGAGATGGTTCAGAGAAAAATCCACCCCCCGACTTTGATAGAGAAGAAGCGCAGTAAGATCACTATACGCCATAAAGAGGGATGAATTTGGCCAAGGGTGACTTGATACCTTTTGCAGAAATCAATAATCACCGGGTCGGCGGGTCCCAGTGTGAAGGGATAAGTATAAACACTTAAAAAACCCTCCACGTAAGTGGTAACACTTTCATCGGAAGATGAAATTTGCAACATGACCTCGGAACCCCAGTTGCAGTCTTTTCTGACGAACTCGAGGTGATCCTCCATTATAGAGCACGTATACATCGATACGTGTTCACATCGACCCGGAACGGAGGAAGGATTCTCCACCTTAAAATCGGTCTTC
This sequence comes from Nicotiana otophora, assembly GCA_000715115.1. Classification (NCBI taxonomy): domain Eukaryota; kingdom Viridiplantae; phylum Streptophyta; class Magnoliopsida; order Solanales; family Solanaceae; genus Nicotiana; species Nicotiana otophora. The sequence continues at coordinate 2,621 of AWOL01S0121292.1, forward strand.
AAAGTGCACGGGCCAGGAACATAGTCATGAACTGACGGCTCCACCGGCTCCTTATCATCAGACGGCCGTGAGGAAGAGGCTTTCTTCTTCTGATGTACGGTTTTGGAAGTTTTCGCTATTGATATGAAAGGGAAGAGTGCAAAGGAAGGTGAAGAAATAGACAGCACCCAAATTCTGGTATGGACGGCCCCGTAGCAGCGAAATAGAGAGGATAAATAAGAAAATTTGGAAGAAGAGAAGGCGCAAAAGTGGTAAAGGTTGTATGGAAAGACTATTTATAGACTAAGGCATGACGGTTCGGTATCAGCGGTGGCCGACCACCGTCTGACACACATTAAATGCTTCGGTAAAATCGAGCCGATGTGACAGCTATCACATATGTCAAGATCGGGTTCGATAGAAACGTCAGCATAAATTTGATCGAGCCGCAGTGAAATCATATCGTTCCTCGCCACATCCTTTCCAAGAAACGAGGGGACTATCTGTGTACGGTCAAAATCGATTCTCAGTTATAAAGACCGGTCGAGACAATGACGTTTCAATCGAAGGGTATCCACATGACAAGCTCGGACGCATCTCGAAGCAGGGACGTCGAGCTTCGAGCTATAAGACCAATCAACGGCAAAACTCGATATCATTATCGAGCCCGTGTCCGAATCGGACTACGAGGCAACACCGATCGACACAGGTCCCGAATATCGATGAACCAAGGCAGAAACGAGCTCGAACCAAGACTGGGGGTTTGATCTAACACCGAGTTCGAGCAAGTGTCAAGCTCGCAAACAAGAGCCGTTACAACCGCACCGAGGGAGAGAATCTTGGCGAGAATCAAGGAAGAGACAAACCATCATGGGTCCTCCACTATATGTATTATTTTATTATGTTGTTATAGATAAAGCATTGATCCTCTACTATAAAAAGGGGGATAGACTGCAATAGATGCAGGTCCTCCAAGATACATTAAGATTTCATTGTGCTTGTTTTTCTAATTCATTTCAGTCTTCCCGTCCATCATTCTCATCTAAAGCAAAAATACTTGTATTGTCATTTTGTATCAAAGGAATTTGCATATCCTTAGAACTATATCTAAATTTAACGTTATTCGATTTTTCGGGTAAACATAAATATAATAAAAATGCGAGAAAGTTATTCTCACGTCTTAGTGAATATTAATTGCTGAACATGTTTAATGTTGTCATAGATTTTTTAAGGATAAATTTGAAAAAGTAAAGTGATTTAAAGGATATTTAGTTTGGGCCAAAATAAAAAGGATCGGGAGAGTAATTATTTTGGAACAATTCCATTTGCCTAAAAACTAACATTAGTACCTGCTAATTTATTCCAGTGTATTTTAAACTATTTCAAAGAAAACATATTTACATTAATTAATGTTAAACATGATATTTCTTAACTTTGTCCTTGTCTTGATAAGAAAGACGAAGAACCTTGTTTCTTAATTAATGCTATATGTGTTTGTTGGGTAAGAGGGATAATTAATCTAATGATTAAATTTGATATGAGTTTATCTTATATTTGGTTAGAATAAAATTATGGTATAATTAATTTAGAAATTAATTATTCCGAAAATATAATATCTTTTTATCCCTATAAAAAAATAAAATAACTTATTCCAAAATAACTAAGCACGAAATAATTATTCTATATTTAGTCGCTAAGATCCTATGAGCTTGCATGTCAGGGGCCTGTAACCTTTTCCATTCGAGGGGATGAGTAGCCATAAGAGCGGGGCAGTGAGTGAGTGTGTTTGGGGGGTATGACAAAAGTGCACGAACATCGAGGGTTGTCAGAGGGGGGAAGTTAGCAAAATCACATGCCTCAAGGAATCATTCACTCTGTTGCTGCATCTTCTTCTGCTTCACTTATATTTCTATTTCCCTCTTTCCAACTTCACTCATTTTCCTAGACATGCAATTGCACAACCCCAAACCACAACCATCCATTTTGGCAAATCAAATCAAAAACTTCCTATATATAAAAACTCGATCAGAAAAACACTCTCCCTCCGTTTTAATCTCTGTAAATTTATTTCCTTTTCCGTTCGTACTCCATAAAAAAAAACTTACTTTTTTTTATATTTGAAAATAATTTATATTTATATAATAATTTAAAGTCATATATATATATATAATATTTTACATTACAAATTTAAAAATCTTTTTTTTTTAAATTTCATATCAAGTCAAATGATTTACGTGAATTAAAACTGATTAAGTACTAATGAATGTGATCAATACTGTACTGTACTTTTTGCCACATTCACTTCTAAACAAGGACTAATTCATCACTAGCTAGTACATCACACGCTCTGATATTTTTCTCCTGTTTAACGGTGTAAAATTTACCACATTGTTGGGTTAAACTATGGGTGTTTAATGGGCGGGCTAGGACGGGCTGGATACAAAAAAAATCAGTCCGTCCGTTTAATGTTGCTGACTGTTAGCGGGCTGTATTTTTTCGGATTTTTTTTGTCCGTCCGAGTTCGGGCTTAGCGGGTTGGACCGGGCCGTACTTTTTTTTTTTTAAAGTAAATTTTATTTTTCTTATTCAATGTTATTGATACTTAAGTGTTTGTAAATTTTTAAGCCTTAGAATTAAACTTTGAAGTTTAAAGTTTTAAATTTGAAATTTGAATTTTACAATTTTAAAATTTAAATTTGAAAGTAAGTGGCTACAAAAAATTATTTAATAAGACCAATAGGCAATATGTATGGATCAAGCTCCGAAGATTTTTATTTGATATTTTTATTGAATAATATATAATACTTCAAATTAAGTTGCAAGTTCTTTTTGGATTTTGTTATTTTCGAACTTGCAAATTAAAAGTTTACAACAATTATAAAAAAAGAAAAGAAATAGTACATCACATGCTTTGTATCATTTTTGTAAGTTCATCCATGTCAACATGAGGTTCTTGGCTGCTCTACCACCTCTACTAGTGCACGCTTTTTTGGCTGCTCTAAATATATCCATTATGTAAATTAAATTAATAATTCTAAATAATAAAATAATTGTACACCAAAGAAGAGAAAGATATGGAACGAGTGTACCGGGATTTCGGATGCCGCACTAAATTTGATATTAAAAATCAAACTTCAATTGATAGATCGATACTTGATAGTTGATACCATACTTCATTTGAATACTTGATATTTGATAATAATAATTTTATTATAGCTAGACTAAATATTTTGATGAAACTTGAAATAATAAGTAATTGAGAATTTAAGAACAATAATCAATAATATCAAGAGAGAATTGAGAGAGAATTAGAGTAGTAAGAGAATGAATTGTGAGGAAAAATGAAGAAGAAGAAGAAGAAGAAGGGGGGCTATTTATAGTTTTTAAAATTTTAAAATTGTAATTTATCAAATATTAGGGGTGTGGGGGCTATTTTCTTATGGGGTAGGCCGAAATGGCCATTTCTGCAAAAAAGGCCTGTTGGCCAACCGTCATATTTGAATTTGACCGTTGGCAACGGTCAAAAAAAAAAAGTTAAAAACCGAGCTGAACCGGGCTGTAGCCCGTTAAAAATCTGTTAATGGGTTAACGGGCTTAGCGGGTTCCGGTGCACCGGTATCAAAAAATTGTTTGTTTGAAACCCGCTCCCCGCCCAACCCGCCCCCCACATTACAGTACCGTGCTGACCCGGATTGAACCGGACTGAATCGGGCTGAACCGGGTTGTAAACGGGTCAATCCGGCTCGATTAACGGGTATAGGTTAAACTAATATCAAAAGTAGAGTCCATTTTCGTCCTACTTTCAACTTTCATTATATGTGAGTTTGTGTCTGTTTAATGTTTAATTTATCTCATATATTGAACTTAATATTACTTCAAAGTTTTATTTGTCTTCTCGATGAAATTCAAAATCTACAAACTTTTTCTAAGAAGAATGTACTAATTCCTCCGATTCATATTACGTGTTTATTTACATGTATAATCAAACGAATTGTAAATTTGTTTTATTTGTCATAGTTGAGAACAAATCTAAATCAATTCACTAATGATAAGGACATATTTGAGACTAAATTCAAAATAAGGTCAAATTTGATCAACTTCCCATAGTTGAGGGGCATTATTGGCCTTTTTTCTGGTCTTAATTATAAAAGTATTTATTTAAAATACCTTATATCTCTCTCAAATATTCATTTAGTTAACAATCTACTAAAAACTCAAATGAAAAAATAATTAATTATCTTTTTTCAAATCTAATCATCGCTCTAGTAAGTTATCCAATAATAAGTTATTGCAATACTTGTCTAAATAAATTATCGTAATATTTTTTTAAGGAGAAATAAATGATACTGAGTTGAATAGTTTAAAAAATGAAAGGCGAAGTTAGGGAGTATATAACATTTCGAGAAAGTAAAATGAGTACGTACCTTTCCACATCACGATACAGTGAATGACGGTGTGGATGCACATTTGCACTGAGCAGTAGCTGCACTCTGTAAAATATTGTATGCACTTAAAGTAGTCAGGTTTTGTGATTTCTCTATTCTGAACTTCCCATTTTCCAAAGAGATTCTTATAGGAATTCTTGTCCTTATTGAGCCCAGATCTAATGACTTCTTTAAGTATACCATTAATTGTGTCTGGAACAAATCTTTACATAGGACTAGTCTTAATTAAAATATGACTGACATAGATCTCGCACCACAACTAGTCCATTGCTGATTTAAATTGGTTTGTGTTAGAAACATAGTCTCACGTTAATTAAATGGGGAAACGGTATTTTTGCAAATATTCACGAGTAGCTTGACCGATTACGATAATGTTCTGGACAACATTTAGGAAATGTTTTTTTGGATTTTTTTATCCAAAAAGAATTCTGGTTTTCGATTTGATATGTAGACTCATATAATAGCTTATTTGACGTTTTATTGGTCACAAGATTACTCATTTTTCTGTTTGACTTTAGATACGAGAGAATGTACAACGTACATTATGAGCCCGTTTGGATTAACTTAAAAAAAAATGATTTTTAAGTTAAATAATAAACAAGTGCTGCTAAGCACTTTTTTTTGTTAAAATAGCTAAAATATTCTTAAAATTATTAATATTATAAAGAAGATGATGGCTATAATATTATATTTTCCGTTCATAATTTCAAATGCAGGGGTAACACGTAAATTCATTGAATTATTTGATTTTAGAATATAGTTACACCAATTAAAAAAACAGAAGGATTCAACGATCAAAAAAATTAAATGTTATGGAACTAAAAAAAGAAGCTAAAAGGATAATATTTACAAAAATATTGGAATGTATCAAACATTATTTAAAAAACTACTATTTGCTTCACGTTAAGAACTTCAAAAAATTGACAAATATTGGAGAATGACAATAGCAAGGCAAGATGAAGAACAAAGATTAGAACTGACATAAGGAATGTGACGGGGAAGGGAGCAACACTAGGGAAGAAAGAAAGTAAAGGGATAAGAGAGGAAAATAATGAATGAAAGTGTAAAGAAAGAAATGAAAGGAAAAGAGAGGAAAGTTATGGAAGAAGACGAAGAAGAAAGTAGGCTGCTGCAACAAGAATGGAGAAAAGAAAAGACAGTATGTTGTAGGGTTTTCTACTGAAGGATAATTTCGTGATTAAGAAAAATTATAATGGATAAGAATGTAATATTCTTGGTCAAAGAAATATGGCTTTTAAGCCAATTTCGAAAAAGTTAGATTTTCCAAGTTATTGGTTTTGATTTTCTTAAGCAAATTTGAACTTTTTTTAAGCCATTTTTTTTTATTGCTAAACACTTTCACAAATTAAAACTATTTAAATATTGATTTGACTAGCTTTTAAGCTCGTCCAAACGGGATCTATATGTTGTATGTTATAGGTTTCCCCACTAACGAGTCTTTAGTCTAGTCAAAGATGTTGCTCAAATTTTGTGACAAAAATAGTCGAAAAAATAGATAATTTCACAGCAATCCATATTCACAAAGAATCCAAATCACTCCAGCTAAGAGGATGTTGGTTTTTTATTCCTTCAAATTACTTCCAAAATTTGAAAAGTTCTCGAGAAAATAAACTTTCAATCAAGAGATTAATTCAAACTGCAATTCTGTTCATTCTCTTGTGTCTTATTGTAATGTTCTGTTGTTATTTGATGTTTTTCCTTCCTTATTGCAGTTGCTCTATCGTTAGCCATATCGCAGGGTCCTTAGATAGATGTCATGTTCTGTCATCCCTATACTTATGCTTGTTCAGTTTATTAGACCAGTGAGTGTCCTCACTAGTCCTCGTCACTACTTCACCGAGGTTAGTCTCGATACTTACTGGGCACCACTGTAGCGTGCACATACTATATTTCTGTATATTTTATGCAGATGTAGGTATCGATCGTTAGTAGCTGTGCGAATCCTTGCTGGGGAGACTCAAGGTAAACCTGTCGCTGCGTTCGCAGACTTCGGAGTCACCTCAATATTTTGTATTTACATTGTTTTTACTTACTTCCGAACAATTGTATTTAGAAGTTGTAGTAAACTCTATAGAGCTTATGACTTGTACTACCGGTTTTGGGAAATTATAAATTTTGTAAAAATTTATATATCGAGACTATTAGATTTCCTTTCTTATTGTTGTTACTCAGTAAATGTTAGGCTTACCTAGTCCCTAAGACTAGGTGCCATCACGATACCCAACGAAGGGAAAATTAGGTCGTGACAAGTTCGGCGGCATAAGGCCTTGAGCAGCTTCACATTATGTATATCGACCTGCGTGCATGATTGGATTCAGTTGTCGGATGATTCGGAGTCGAATTGGAAGAAGGATTCTAGTTTTGGAAGCTTAAGCGGTGAGAATTTGACCGGAATTTGACTTTTTGTGTAAATGGCTCCGAAATGAGTTATGGATGATGTCAACAGCTTCGTATGGTGATTTTGGGCATAGAAGCGCCTCCGGAATGTATTTTGGAGGTTCGTAATAGATTTAGGCTTGAATTGGCGAAAGTTGGATTTTTGGCGATTTCGGTCGACAGTGAAAATTTTGATATCGAGCCCAGAATGGAATTCCGGAAGTGGCTGTAATTTTGTAGTGTCATTTGTGACCTGTGTGTGAAATTTGAAGTCATTCGGATTAGGTTTGATATGTTTCGGCGTCATTTGTAGAATTTGGAAAATTCACAGTTCCTTAGGTTTGAATCCGTGCTCCATTCATGTTTTGATGTTGTTCAATGTTGTTTGAAGGCTCGACTAAGATCGTATGGTATTATAGGATTGGTTCGTATGTTTGGTTGAGGTCTCGGGGGCCTCGTTATCGCTCGCCGATTAGAGGGCATGTGGGACTGGGAGCGAGAGAACAAACGAGATCAAGAGAGAGAGTACAGGGAGGCGAGGAGGCCTCGTAGACCGGAGAGATCTACTGATCCTTATTTTGGAGTCAGGGTACGACATGGTAGGAGTTTGGTGGGTCAACTAGTTTAGTTGCACTTCCGGCTTCGCTCAGTGTTTCAGGTGCTCATGGGTCTCAGAGTACTCATACTGCCCAGTTTCCACAGCCACGTCAGCAGAGAGGTTGCTTTGAGTGTGAAGATATCAACCATATTGTCCTAGGCTTCGGGTAGGTGTGTCACAACTAGTTATTCAGGTGAGTAGAGGGCAGGTTTGTATTGATAGAGAGTTGTGCATGTCGTGCTTGTTTGGTAGTTTCCTTATGTGTTTTTCTTTTCATATTTAGTCAATTTCGTTCTGTGTTTCTTGAGTTTTAGCTTGCGGGGTGTGTGCCCGGTGGTGTTAGTTGTGGCTTGGTGATTCGGGTGTCCAATTATGAGGTATTCGTGATTCTTGCATTATTATCAATGTTATGGAGGTTTGAAACAGAGTTCTATCGGATATGAGGCGAATTGTCGGTGCTGGGTTGATTTCGGGCAGCTATTGGGATCAGAAGTGTTATTAAAGGCCTATGTGTGGTGTGTTTTGTTGTGTGGTCGTACCTTGTGGGCGTAGGCATGCGTTGGTGCAGCCGGTTGAGACTGATACCAGATATGGATTTAGAATCGGGTCTTTTGTAAATGAATAGAAGGTGAGAATTTGGGGTATGAGGCTTATCGGTGTTGGTAGAAAGGATAAATTGCAGTTGATATGGTCGTCGGGCTTATGTAGATTGGGGTGACATGGGATCACCCGCGAGTGTATGTTGGAAGTGTACTTTCAGTGATTTGATGAGTTCGAGGCGAATCTTGGCACGCTCGAGGATGAACGTTTGTTTTATGAGGGGGAGAATGTAACGACACAACCGGTCGTTTTGATAATTTAAGCTCCGTTCGGCGGCATAAGGCCTTGAGCAGCTTCACATTATGTATATCGACCTGCGTGCACGGTTGGACTCAGTTACCGGATGATTCAGAGTCGAATAGGAAGAAAGATTCTAGTTTTGGAAGCTTAAGTGGTGAGAATTTGACTGAAATTTGACTTTTTGTGTAAATGGCTCCGGAATGAGTTATGAATGATGTCAGCAGCTTCGTATGGTGATTTTGGGCTTAGGAGCACGTCCGGAATGTGTTTTTGAGGTACGTAATAGATTTAGGCTTGAATTGGCGAAAGTTGGATTTTTGGCGATTTTGGTCGGCAGTGGAAATTTTGATATCGGGCCCAGAATGGAATTCCGGAAGTGGCTGTAGTTTTGTAGTGTAATTTGTGACCTGTATGTGAAAGTTGAAGTCATTCAGACTAGGTTTGATATGTTTCGGCGTCATTTTGTAGAATTTGAAAAATTCACAGTTCCTTAGGTTTGAATCCGTGCTCCATTCATGTTTTTGATGGTGTTTCGCACCTGCGGAGTGGGAACCGTAGGTGCGAACTCGCACGTGCGGAGATGGAAGTGCATATGCGAGAATTGAGAGTTGCCATGGGGTCGCAAGTGCGAGGAGGTTCCGCATTTGCGATGCCCGCAGATGCGTAGAAGGCTCGCAGGTGCGGAGAATGTTGGAGTTAGTGACTTCCGTAGGTGTGACTGGTTAGATCGCAGGTGCGGTAGGCGCAAGTGCGATAAATGATCGCAAGTGCGTGGATCGTTGGGCAGAAAAGAGGTTAGAATCGAGGGTTGGTTCATTTTCACTCCATTTTTGATTTTGAGCTCGGGAGAAGGCGATTCTTTGAGAGATTTTTAGAGGAATCTTGTGGGTAACGATTTCTTACTCGAATTTGCTTTTATTGCATTAATCTATTGTAGTTTTCCTCGTTTAATCAAGGTACTTGGGGTGAGAAATGTAAGAAATAGGGGGAAAGGTTCTCCAATCGAAAATCTGCGTTGTGATCGAGTTCTAGGCATCGGATTTAGATGATTTTTGTACGAGTGGTCTCGTGAGTGAATGGGTGTTCTAAATTGGTAACTTTTACCCGATTCCGAGTCATGGGCCCGGTGAGACGTTTTGGGCGTTTTTTCTATTTTCTTGCCTTAGCTTCGAATTCATTAGCTAAAGTAGTTACTTGTAATATTATTTACACTATGCAATTGATTTGATTAGATTTGGGCCATTCAGAGTTGGATACTCGTGGCAAGAGCGTGGTTTCGGATTGAGTCGAGCGATTCGAGGTAAGTATCTTGCCTAACCTTGTGTGGGGGAACTAACCCTTAGGATTTGAGTCATCTATGTTGATTGTAATCTATATACGCGAGGTGACGAGTGCGTGCTCGGATTTATTTGTGGAAAGTTGACCTTTTAGGGTTCTTATGTCCTTATATTCCATGTGTATGATGTTGTTCTTGATACGCTTGAATTCCTATTGGCTAGTTTCACCTCTACATGCTTTGATTAGAGATAATTGCTTTAGGATTCACTCTTACTTTCTATTTGACCCTTATTCGACTTAACCAAAGATTTTACCTCTTCTATCGTCGTGCTATATTTTTCATAACTACTTATCGTTAATTGAAATCATTATTTTCTCATCCTATAAGTGTTTAGTCTTAGTTGGAGTTATGATTATCTTCCACTGCTTATCCTTACTTGAATAATTAATTATCTTTTTTCAAATCTAATCATCGCTCTAGTAAATGATCCAATAATAAGTTATTGCAATATTTGTCTAAATAAATTATCGTAATATTGTTTTAAGGAGAAATAAATGATACTGAGTTGAATAGGTAAAAAATGAAAGGCGAAGTTAGGGAGTATATAACATTTCGAGAAAGTAAAATGAGTACGTACCTTTCCACACCACGATACAGTGAATGACGGTGTGGATGCACATTTGCACTGAGCAGTAGCTGCACTCTATAAAATATTGTATACACTTAAGTAATCAGGTTTTGTGATTTCTCTATTCTGAACTTCCCATTTTCCAAAGAGATTCTTATAGGAATTCTTGTCCTTATTGAGCCCAGATCTAATGACTTCTTTAAGTATACCATTAATTGTGTCTGGAACAAATCTTTACATAGGACTAGTCTTAATTAAAATATGACTGACATAGATCTCGCACCACAACTAGTCCATTGCTGATTTAAATTGGTTTGTTTTAGAAACATAGTCTCACGTTAATTAAATGGGGAAACGGTATTTTTGCAAATATTCACGAGTAGCTTGACCGATTACGATAATGTTCTGGACAACATTTAGGAAATGTTTTTTTGGATTTTTTTATCCAAAAAGAATTCTGGTTTTCGATTTGATATGTAGACTCATATAATAGCTTATTTGACGTTTTATTGGTCACAAGATTACTCATTTTTCTGTTTGACTTTAGATACGAGAGAATGTACAACGTACATTATGAGCCCGTTTGGATTAACTTAAAAAAATGACTTTTAAGTTAAGTGATAAACAAGTGTTGGTAAACACTTTTTCTTGTTAAAATAGCTAAAATATTCTTAAATTTGTTAACATTATAAAGAAGATGATGGCTATAATATTATATTTTCCGTTCATNACAAAAAGAATTCTGGTTTTCGATTTGATATGTAGACTCATATAATAGCTCATTTGACGTTTTATTGGTCACAAGATTACTCATTTTTCTGTTTAAGACTTTAGATACGAGAGAATGTACAACGTACATTATGAGCCCGTTTGGATTAACTTAAAAAATGACTTTTAAGTTAAGTGATAAACAAGTGCTGGTAAACACTTTTTCTTGTTAAAATAGCTAAAATATTCTTAAATTTGTTAACATTATAAAGA
>AWOL01S0121298.1:3247-14638 GCA_000715115.1 Nicotiana otophora
CATACGATCATGCCCTCCTTTAATGCCAATTATGAGAGTCATTGATGAAGATATAACGTTGAGTGTAAATGCCAAATTCTTTGTAACGGATCGTCGCTCTTAAGACTATAGAATATTCCTTAGTAAATGCTACCGGGCGCAGAGCATTTAATACACTTTTATGAACGTTATCCGTTCCGTGATAAGCACAATGGCTGTATTCTGTCTTCAGCCATTCCATCTCGGATTCTACGTGTCCTCCTTTTAGTCAGCGACGTGTCATATCATATTTTACCATATACAGATAGTCCCCCTGCTTTCCGGTGACATAACTTTGTGTTACCGAAAAGTTGGTAGAAACATCTTTTTGGCGGGAATTACTATAATTCCCTCTGAAGGTCTCTGACAGTTGATTAGACGCACGCCTCTCCGCATTTAATGCTCCGAATACGCGTCATCCCATGATTTAGTACAACTTTTGCCTATTATCGAGGTAATCATGGCCATGAAGTTAGATGCCAAAATTTTACTTATACACAACTTTCTTTTCCTTTGCGTTTCACAATTGCTTGAGCTTCTGATTTGCATCCTTGTTTTCCCTTCTATTTCTAATTTTCTTCAAACACAAACTCTTTTCTTCTTTTCCAATGACTTCTTCCTCTAAACGTGTTGGTTCTCGAAAGAATAAGAACAAAATCGAGGATTCCATTCCTCCAACAGTGGGTTCCATCATCCTAAGAAGGCTTAGTACTTCGAAGGATTTTGAAGAGAAATTTCCTACTGCTAACCCTGGTACATGCACTATTAGTAGGTACCCTTCTTCCATTCGTCCTTCTAGTATTCCTGTTATGAAGGAGGACTACCGCTGCAATGAGTTGGAAATTATTGCTTCTGATCTATCGGAGCGAGTGACCCTTCCCAAGGAAGGTTTTACATACTTTTTCACGTATCCCTTTACTTTGGGTGCGTTTTCTTTGAGCGGAGAGCTTGATTCTGTGATTGCGGAGTTTTTCCTTCGCTACCAGGTGTGTTTGGCGCAGGTAAGTCGTTCAATATGGAGGACGATCGCTGGCCTCTGACGTTTGTGCCAAGAAACTGGAGAGGAGCTAACCTTAGCTCATATGATGAATCTCTATTCCCCAAAAATCTTTCGCGGGGGAATGATAAACCTTTGCAAGCGTGGCCACCATGCTTTGTTGTCTAGCATGGATGATGACAATGACCGTGGGTGGATAGAATGGTTCATTGCAGTTGCCACCAATGACATCGTCCCGCCAACAGCTTCATCCTTTCCGGTTGCTTGGAACCGCACTCGTAAGTTCTTTGTATAATATTCCTTTTACTAGATATTCTTCTATGGCCGTGTCATCTCTTTACCCTTCGCATGTTTCAGCAACTCGATGGATCCCACCGGTGGTGGAAGGTTTGGACCGGTGGGTTCAGAAGATCTTGGACGTCACAACGCCCGAAACTCGTTCGTGGAAAGAACTGGCCCTTAAATACGGGTGGAAGGCCAAAAATCATGGTAACTTTAATATACCTTGCTTCCATTTTTTGTATTTGAAGAACTTAGTTGAACCTTTCTAACTTGTTCACAGAATTAGGTCTACCTGCGGGCTCTGTTGCTGTCCCCGAGGAGGACGTTCTGGTTGATCCTGCTGATGCAGCGAGGTTGCTTCAGGAAGCACTTACTCGAACAGGCATCTCCAGGCCTGTTTCGGGTGTGAATACTTCTTTACGGAGTCCGCGGTCGGAGGATACACAAACAAAGAGAAGACACTCCTCCGCGGTCGGGGAAAAGAATAAAAGGGCAAATATTGATGCCCCCGAATCATCTCCGGTGGCGATGATGACTGGTCCTCCTTCTGGGCCGGTCGTAGATACCGTAGTGATTGATGATGATGAAGAAGTTTTTGATGATGGAGCTTCTTTACACAGAAGGCGACGATCTTCTTCATCTCAACAGGATGCTCGACATGTTGAGATAGTTACACCAATAGAAGACGATGTCTCGGCACTTTGGGGAGAATTTGATTTGGTAGAAGATGCCAACTCCCATTTTCGGGCCCCAAATGCTGCAACCGGTGCTGCGGGGCTGAGCATCGTATCCTTGTCGTCTTTGGTTGGCGAGCATCAAACAACCAGCACTGCATTTCATGCAACTTCTTCTCACTCTTCAACTCCATAAACCTCATTTTCACCTTCACCAACACCAACAACTGCTACGTCATTTCCATCTTCATCTACTCTTCCACCAGCGGTTGCTACACCATCTCTATCGGCCTCACCTGTCCACGAAGAAGGTGTTCCTCTTCCACAGTCCCCAGTTCATAGGAATTTGGGGCAAAATTATGCTACTCCTTCTGAAGATCCACAAAGGAGGAGGAATATTATTCTTTCGGTCTCTACCGGGTGCAACCTGCTATCACAACCGGTGGAGCTTGTGAATTACCTGAAGCCTTTGGCTTCAGAAAAAGACTGGGAAAAGATTCAGACACTCTTGGGAGAGTGTTTGTTGAACAACGCTATGCATAATGCCACGGCGATACGTTCCTTCCTTCCTCTGTAATTTCTTTTACTTTTGAACGAATGTATTCTAAGTTTTATCTCATCTTATTTTATAAGCCAACTTTCTTGCTTCTGAGGGCCTTCAAAGGTTGATTCGTGAGAAGGAAGAACTTACTTATGAACGAGATTAACGTTTGGCGGAACGGGACCAGAGTGTTCTCCGCCTCTCGGAATTAGAAACCAGAGCTACTGAGGCCGTTGTTTTGGATGCTCGTTTGCAGCAAAGCGAGCAAGAAGTGATAACCCTTGTCTAAGATATTGGGCCGCCCTCACGTTAAAAGGTTTATTAAGGAAGAATCAATGCCCAGTATCCAAAATGCCATCTGGGAAAAATACACCAAAAGCCGCATATGAGAAGGACACAAAAAGCAAACTTGCGCAAATATTCATAGAAACCCTCACGTAAAAGGAAAACTTGCTCAAATATTCATAAAAACCCTCACGTAAAAGGGACAATACTCAGAACCAAAATGCTTGGAAGAAAAGGCATCTGAGACTACACATAGTAAAGCATGAATTGAACAACATACGCATAATGCTTGAGCAAATGCAAAAGTTAAAGGCTTGCATGGATATTTAAACGAAAGTAAAACTCAAATGATACTTGAGAAAAAATAATATGTCTTTATTTACAAGAACGGGCTAAAACGTTACGAGTACAAAATAGGAAAAGAAAGAAAAAGCTAAATTGCGGCGCCTCCGGTACCAGTAGGAAGAGAAGTATCTGCATTGCCGGGAAAAGTAGGTGGTTCCGCCGATGGCTCAACGCTTTCCCTAATTTGGTATTCATCCTTATCACCTTCCGATCCCTCTTTAGTTTTTGAAAACTCGGAACCGGAATCAGAAGAACATGGAGCATAACTGCACCGGGAGTCCATTTTTTGCAGCCAACTCAAGCTCTCGGGCCTTAGCAATTTTGGCATCAACATCAGTGATACCACCTTTGGCCTCTTCCAAGATTTTTCTCCTCATTATATACATGGAATACATTTTTTCAACAATGAGGGAAGTCGATCGATACTTAAGTTCTTCTTTGAGTTTAGTAACCTCGGCGGAAAGAGTTTCCGGGGCGGATCTAGCAGATTTGAGGCTGGCATCGAGCTCGCGGACAATTGAACTAAAGAGCCTATTATGCTCGATAGTTTTCTGTACTTCTTTTCTACCTGGGCATGTTTCACCTCCACAGCAGCAAGCTCTTCGCTTTTGGAGTTCAAGGTTGCTTCCAAGTTAATCATTCTTTCAGCGGAAGTAGCCTCACGGTCGGTTGCAGCAAGAACAACGTTCTAAACTTCTACCCATTTGGCCTTGGCCTCGTCAAATTAGAGAGGGCCCTCTTATGTTTACGGTACTCTTGAGGAGGACGTCTCCTGTTTATTACGGTACTAACATTTGAAGTACATGTTTAATTTTTAAATGACAAAGATAACTCATCGTTCAGACTTTCATTCCTTCTATTTTCAGAAATTACATAAGCATTTTGCTATGAAAAAAAGAAAAAGAAATTGCCATTACTTATGGCTATCTTGTACAACTTGTTTCTACGGGGCTAGTTGCGCAGTCCCCGGTCCCGATGATGTTCTGGATTTTCGTTCCTGGTTGACGTGGAAATTATTATTGCCATATCCTCATATCATTCCCACCCCAGTGTTTGAATGCGAAGAATGCGAATTTGAACACTGGAAGTCTTGTTTCTTCGAAGGTTCCACCAATGAATTACTAGGTAATCCTTCACTCGACAACATATCTTATTTCCCCTTAGGAATCTATGGTATCGAGCGAAAGAATACCTAACAGTCCTCTGGTGGTTTGTGCTTGTGAACGGTCGGATAACCTCTCTTCGGTAGCAAACCTAACTTCCCGGTGGGAATTTGCTATCGAACCAAAGATTACCCAATCGTCCACGAGTGGAAGCTTGTTCGTTTGCCTTGCTATCAAAGGTCTTATTGCTGCTATCTTCGTAGTATGATTTTTGTGGTTGCCTCGTTAAAAACCTTGTCTCAATTCTGGTTGTCCAGCTCATATGAACCTTTCCCAGTGACAGCTGGAATCCATTAAGGACCTTCCGACGTTGGACCTAGCTTCGTTGAGCTATCGGGTATTTTGTGTTACTTTCCTTAGAACCAAATTTACTACTTTGAAAAAATGGAAGTTGGCTCTTCGATTGTAATATTGCTCCATCCTCTTCTTTTGAGCTGCCATTATTACATGCGCCAAGTCCCTGCGTTCCTCGAGCAATTCCAAGTTGATTAGCGTTGCTTCGTCATTCGATTCTTTATTTGTATGAGAATATCTCAATGTGGGTTTGCCCACTTCAACTGGGATTAGGGCTTCAGCACCATACACGAGAGAAAATGAGTTTCTCCTGTACTTGATTTGGCCGTTGCTCGGCAGGCCCATAAAACTCCGGGCAATTCTTTGGGCCATTTGCCTTTTACTGCTTCTAACCTTTTCTTGAGGTTTTGAATAATCACTTTGTTTGTTGACTTTGCTTGACCGTTTGCGCTCGGATGATAAGGCAAAGATGTGATTCTCTTTATTTTCAGGTCTTCGAGGAACTTTGTAACTTTCGCACAGACAAACTGTGGCCCATTGTCGCATGTATTGTTTTTGGTATTCCGTACCTGTAAATTATATTTTACCATAGGAAATCGACTACTTCTAGTTCTCCGATCTTATGATAAGAACCTGTTTTCACCCATTTAGAAAGTTTATCAGTCAAAATTAAAAGAAATCTTACCTTTCTAGGAGTCGGTGGCAACGGTCCGACGATGTCCATCCCCCATTTCATGAACAACGATGGGGACAGAACCGAATGTAAGGGTTCTGCCGGCTGATGTACTAGTGATGCGTAACATTGGCACTTATCACATTTTCGTACGAAATCTTTGGTGTCTTATTCCATGAGAGTCCAATAATATCCTGCCCATACTAATTTCAGCAGCAAAGACTCTGCGCCTGAGTGATTGCCACATATCCCTTCGTGGATTTCTCTCATGACATAATTGGCTTCTAATGCTCCTAAGCACCGGGCCAATGATCCTTGGAAAGACTTTCTATACAATTGGCCTTTCTTGAAGCTATAACGTGCAGCTTTGGCACATAACGCCCGTGGTGCTTTGGGGTCGTCGGGCAACTTTCCATGCTCGAGGTAGTTGATTATTTCATTTCTCCAGTCCCAGACCAGACTAGCCGAATTTACCTCATAGTAACCATCCGTTGCAGGACTTAGCTCATCAGTTATACAATCGTTCCGGACTCCGATCCCTTTATTTCCGTCAAAGATCCTAAGTTTGCTAATGCATGTGCTTTCGCGTTATCCTCCATCAGGATATGAGTAATTGACCACTCCCGGAATCATGCCAAAAATCCTGGACATTTACCACGTATTGTTGCATGCGCTCTTCTTTGGTATCAAAGATCCCGTAGACCTGATTTACCACTAGTTGTGAGTCACATTGGATTTCAATAACGCCGGAATCGAGTCCCCGGGCCAATTCGATCCCTGCAATCAAAGCTTCATACTCTGCTTCATTATTAGTTAAAGGGACAGTTCTGATGGCTTGCCTTAAGGTTTCCCCTGAAGGCGTGATTAAAACTATTTCGAGCCTGGACCTTTTTACGTTTGAGTCTCCATCCGTAAATACGGGTTGCCATAGGTAAGCACCCTCCACTTCCAACCAAGAGGTTGTGAGTTCGAGTCACCCCAAGAGCAAGGTGGGGAGTTCTTGGAGGGAAGGATGCCGAGGGTCATTTAGAAACAGCCTCTCTACCCCAGGGTAGGGGTAAGGTCTGCGTACACACTACCCTCCCCAGACCCCACTAGTGGGATTATACTGGGTTGTTGTTGTTGTTGTTCTCCATCAGTAAATAAGGTCCAAACCCCTGATGTCGATTTCGCCACCATTACTGCCTCCTTGGTTGCCATAGGTAGCAGTCCCGGACTAAAATTGGCCACGAAGTCAGCCAAGATTTGTGACTTAATTGTAGTCATTGGTTTATATTCTATGTCAAATTCACTTATTTCGATGGGCCATTTGGCCAATTTGCCCGAGAGCTCTGGTTTATGAAGGATGTTCCGCAAAGGGAAAGTAGTTACCACAACTATTGGGTGGCATTGAAAATAGGGCCTCAACTTTCGAGCGGCGACTTAGAGTGCTAAGGCCAATTTTTCTAAATGTGGGTAGCGAGCTTCTGCTCCCGTTAAAGTTTTATTAACATAATAAATAGGAAATTTTGTACATTTGTCCTCTCGGACTAAAACTGCACTTACCGCAACTTCTGAAATCGCGAGGTAGACTAGAAACGTTATACCTTCATTTGGTTTCAAGAGAAATTGAGGGCTTGATAAGTACTTCTTCAGGTCCCTCAAAACCTGCTGGCACTCCGTTGTCCATTCTAAATTCTTCTTCTTTTTGAGCATTGTAAAGAAGCGATGACATTTTTCCAACGACCAGAAAATGAACCTGCTCAAAGCAGCTGTTACACCCTGTGAGTCCCAAGGTGACGTAATGAATATAAAACTTGTTAATCATGATTTAAATTAGTTTAAATCATGATATGACT
The DNA here is from genome assembly GCA_000715115.1 of Nicotiana otophora. Lineage (NCBI taxonomy): Eukaryota > Viridiplantae > Streptophyta > Magnoliopsida > Solanales > Solanaceae > Nicotiana > Nicotiana otophora. Next base: position 10,358 of record AWOL01S0121298.1, read on the forward strand.
ATATATGATGTTTGTATATCATATATAAAGTTTGGAAAAAATCGGATTTAAGTTGCGAAAAAATCGACGAAGGATTTGCCTGGTAACAAATATTTTTGCAAAATAAATTTCGTATTCTATAAGAGGTCTTTTTGGGACATATTATATACAAAATTGAAGGTCTACGAGTCTAATTTCCAATGCATTAAACCGTTTGCTGATACGACATCGGAGTAGAGAGAGATCTACATTTTTGTGGTTGGGACCCACTTGAGACGACCTCCGACCTTACGTTTTTTTAAACGTGTTTCAGACTCATTGCGGGTCAATTTTCACCCATTTTTCATCTAACAGCTCTCTGAAACCCTCTCTAACATATCCCAAGTTCTCAAGAACCAAACTCAAGGGAAATCAACTCAAATCACATCAAAGGTGTTAAGGACTACAAGAGAATGCTTCAATAACGTTGTGGTGTGATTGAGGGCTAGTGTGAGCTAAGTTGAGACAGGATTTCGAGTTGTAGCTACTTTCGAAGGTATGTATAACATCTTCTTGATTTGTTCCTACTGTTAATCTTGTGTTGGTTGTGAATTTTGCGTGAGAAACTATAAGATAGCACTTAAAAGAACATGGGATGTAGTTGTCTTTGGTTGGACTATTGTATGGCTAAATATATGATTTGTGGTGGCTGAAAATTGTAAGAAAAAATTTGATAATGTTGTGGCTGCTGTTGTTAAGATTTTCTAGGTGTTAATTAAGTTTATTGAAGAATAAAAGATGAAAAAACAAGTAATTGACAATAAAAATTAAGGTACTAGACGTATGGGACTGTTTTGGAAGGCATTTTGTGGATGTTTTCAACTAGAAATAATATAGTACATATAAGTATGAGTATGAAGGTTATAAGCTAATTTATGGAATAAGATTTGGCTTCAATTTATATCTTGTTGTGAGTAAAAACGAGCGTGCCGCTCAATTTGGTTGTTAAGATAATCAGAGAAGCTCATATTGGATTATATTGTTGTTGTTGCTATTGTTGGTTATAGTTGTTGTTGGGCTGTTGATGACCCTTAGTGGTCTTTGGGATGTATTAAAAATAGGGGAGTTTCTGTCCGATTTTTTCTTAAGCCATACGACTAGCCAAATACGATGGTATGGCATTATATGTTAACTGCAATATCATTTCACTTGTTGCAGATGAAAGAAGTTGTGTTAAGCTTGGTTGAGTAATAAGGAAGAGATCATACTGGTATGTTAAGGCTATACCTTCTTTACTTTTGGCATGATCCAAATGATACAAACGAGACGAGCAAAATACGTAACTTTCATAAATGACTCTATTCATAGAAATACTAGGGGTGTCTATATTCTTGATTCCCCATGTGAATTATTATTATATCTTCTATTCATGGGTCTCAGAAAAATACATATTTGATAAGGTTTGTCCGAAAGGCATATTGATTTTATGATATTCGAGAAATCTTATTAACGTATTTCTTATGCATTTCATGCATTTATACATGTATATTAACCCATGACAGAAGGCGTTATATACGCGTATATTATATGTATATGGGATATAGAAAAAAGGTTATGTCATTATATACGCACCACCACCTGATCAGCTGGTATACGTTGATGATTTTGCCCACATTGTCCGAGATGATATGATGGGATGCCCTCAGAGGCTTGATGACATTATGAATGCATATACCTATGCATGGTATGACATTTATATGCACATGCATGACATTATAAATTTTCATGATTCACAGAGCTATTCAAAATTTCAGGTTGAGTTCTTTACTCCATGTTTCTTTCATGTCTTTTATATACTACTCTCATGCCTTACATACTCGGTACTTTATTTTACTGACGTCCCTTTTGCCTGGGGACGCTGCGTTGCATGCCTGCAGGTCCCGATATACAGGTTGAGAGTTCTCCTAGTAGGCTATCAGCTCAGTAGAAGGTGTTTGTGCACTCCACCTGCTCCGGAGTTGCCTATTTGGTCAGTATGATTTGAATATGTATTGTTTGGTATGGCGGGGCTCTGTCCCGACCTTTATGATATTTATGTACTCTTAGAGGCTTGTAGACAGATGTCATGTATATGGATACTGGTATGACCTTATAGGCCAGTACGTCATATGTATAAGTCAATATATCAAGTTGGGTCACCCTATATTGAGTATTTCCTCATGTTTTATTCTACTTATCTTACGACACCCTCTCCGGCTCAATTACCTATAATAGTATGATACGAAAGATACGTTACGTTGGTACTCGGTTGAGTAAGGTACCGGGTGCCCATCGCGGCCCATCTTTTGGGTCGTGACAGCTGCTAACCTTCACGTGAGTCTTTGGACTTCCTTTACGTTCGACAATTGATCCGGGATATCGTCTATGGCCTTGATTTTATCGGTGTTTACCTCAATTCCCCTTTGTGAGACCAGGAACTTACCAGAGCTGACCCCGAATGAGCACTTTTTGGGTTGAACTTCATGTTGTGCTTCCTCAGATATCGAATGTTTCTTGCGAATGCTTAAGATGATCACCTGCATTCAAATACTTAACGAGCATATCGTTTATATAAACTCCCATGGTCTTTCCTATTTGTTTTTCAAACATCTTATTTACGAGCCGTTGATAAGTGGCTCTTGCGTTCTTCAGCCCGAAGGGCATTACATTGTAACAATATGTATCGAAATTCGTTATAAATGAAGTCTTTTCCTGATCTTTCAGGTTAATCTTAATTTGGTTGTACCCGAAATAAGCATCAAGGAAACTCATCAACTCGTTCCCGACCGTGGCATAAATTATTTGATCGATATTTGGCAGTGGAAACAAGTCTTTCGGGCATGCTTTATTAAGATCTTTATAATCTACACACATACGGAATTTATTATTCTTCTTAGTAATTACTACTACATTGGATAGCCAGTCTAGATATCTTACCTCTCTGACCGAACCGATTTTAAGCAAGCGGGTTACCTCTTCTTTGACGAATTTATTCCTGGCCTCGGCAATAGGGCGCTTCTTCTGTCGCACTGGTGGTTCATTGAGATCCAAACTCAGCTTATGCACGGCTATTTCCATCGGGATACCTGTCATATCCTCGTGCGACCATGTAAAACAATCAGTGTTAATTTTAAGGAATTAAATAAAACCAGACCTAAGCTCGGGGTGCAGTTCTGTCCCCAAGTAAAATTTTACTTTCTAGGAATTCTTCGAACAATGTCACTTGCTCCAGTTCCTCTGTCGTGGACTTTATTGCGTCCGTCTCTCTGGAACTTGGAAATATCTCGGCACCTGATATTGTTCTGACGACTTTTTCCCTGGGATGACCTCTTCTAACTCGGGAGTAGGTGTCGGTTCCTGTAACTGCTATGCCCTATGCTCATTTCCTTTTCTATTGGAAACTGAGATTACATTCATCTCCCTTCCTGCCGATTGATCACCCCTCATCTTCTTGAGCGTTGAAAACTTCAGCAATTGGTGATACGTCGAAGGTACAACTTTCATCTCTTGTAACCATGGCCTTCCTAAGATGATGTTGTATCCCATATCACCATCTACTACTTCGAAGAGAGTTGTTTTCATTATTCCCTCAGCATCCATGAGCAGCAAGATCTCTTCCCGGGTCGTCACGCTCGTAAAGTTGAATCCAGCGAGGAGTATTATTGCCGGAATAATGCTTCCGGTAAGTTTAGCTTGTTCCAAAACTATCCATTGTATGATATTAGCCGAACTTCTTGGATCCACTAGAACACACTTAATTTTAAAATCTAACACATTTAAAGAGATTACCAGTGCGTCGTTGTGTGGTAACAACAATCTATCTGTGTCTTCCTTTGTAAAAGTGATATCGTCCTCCCGAAGTCTTTTACTGTAAGTTATCGATACTTTAGTTTTCTTTGCCACCGAAAAGGTGACCCCGTTAATCTTGTTCCCTCCCAAATATCATGTTGATCATCTGGCGTGGGGTTTCTTCTCCTGCTTTCAAAGATTCTGTGTTGTCTCTATTGCGACCGTAACTGTTATTAGCTCGATCACTCAAGAATTCTCAGAGATAACCATTCTTTAATAGCGTTGCCATATACTTCCGAAGATGTCGGTAGTCCCCTGTCCGGTGACCGTTCATCCCGTGGTATTCGCACCATATACTTCTTTAATGTTCCTCGTGGCTGACACCAGTTCCACTACACTTACGTTGAAGTTATATTCTAATAACCTGGGGTAAGAAAGATCTCGAGACCCCATCGTTTCTTTCTCTTGAAGTGATCTATTATTTCCCCCCCCCCC
>AWOL01S0121304.1:4538-23194 GCA_000715115.1 Nicotiana otophora
ACCGCATGCGTATCAATATCACAATTCGTACCTCAAGTGCTCTAATATCACAACATATTATAAATTGCACATCAAGTGCTCAAATATCAAAACATATAATAAATTGCACCTCAAGTGCTCAAATATTACAACATATCACAAATTGCATCTCAAGTGCTCAAATATTACAACATATCACAAATTGCACATCAAGTGTTTAAATATTACAACATATCAAAAATTACACATTAATTGCTCAAATATTACAACTTGCCACAGGAATCAACAATACATTATTTTCCACAATAAGGAGCCCATGGCTCGACCATAATGTGTACAAAATCTTAACAAAATATTCGGGAGTGAACAACTCAACAAAATAATATTTCACAATTTAACACTTTGACTCAGTATGATTTANAAAAATTGCAAATCAAGTGCTCAAATATTACAACTTGCCACAGGAATCAACAATACATTATTTTCCACAATAAAGAGCCCATGGCTCGACCATAATGTGTACAAAATCTTAACAAAATATTCGGGAGTGAACAACTCAATAAAATAATATTTCACAATTTAACACTTTGCCTCAGTATGATTTACGACCTTTATAACTCAATACCAATTTCAACAACATGAACTGGTAAGTAATTCATCAAGGAACAACGCCTTCTTTAATCCAAATTTTTGTCAAATAGATTAATGCCTCCTTTTAAACTTACATAATAAATTATTTGCAAATGAATAATCCATAATGAAATTATCTCCATGAAATATCAACTTAAGAAAACACAGGATTCACATAAAAATCAAAGTGGCAATCACACCAAATTATCATATAAAAACAAATTCAACAAACAAGGATTTATACATGATAAATAAAGGATTTACTATGTTCCAATAAGTTTTCCATTTTAATACATAAGGGTGTCTACGAATTTTAACTAATATAATTTGCACATATAAACCAAGTACGTACTCGTCACCCCGCGTACATGGTTTCAATTACACAATTTTCACATAAGACTCAATACCTAAGGGGTAATTTTTCCCACTCAAGGTTAGGCAAGATACTTACCTCGACGAAACTAAACCGACACTTTAAATGATCTTCGTGAGTGAAGCCACCTCCGAACTACTCAAATATGAAATTCGCCCCTTCATAATACTACGATGGTCCACCACACTAAACAAATTTCAATCTACAATAATGCAACACAATTGCGCCAATATTAGCAAGATTTCTATACATTAAGTCATTTAGATATTTTATCAAACATCTAATGTGCATATTTTTCTACAACCTCCTTCAATGGAATTTCTTTACCTAACAATCACCTTCCACACAATTTATTGATCTCACAATCGTCTCTGGGTCATCCATAACTTCCCTTAGCACATGCATGCCCAACAATTCACTCCCAACCCACAAATCTTATCAATAATTTATTTTACAATCTCTACAATACCAACACACTTAGGTTGGGAATTTATTGCTTCCAATCACCATCCCATAAGTCCTAAAATATATTTCGTACATAAATAATCACCATGAATTAATTAGAGGTAGTAGACATACCTATTGTAGACCAAATCTTGAAAGACAACTTTTGGGGTGTTCTTAAGATTTTAAATAAATCCTATGGAATCCAATCAAAATATTGTTGTAACTAGATATTGAGAAGTGAAATCATCATAAAAACACACTTAAAAACTCACCTTAGGTGTGTATTGGAAACCTTCGCCGGATGGGTGATGGAGAGAAAGCCCTAGTCTGGAAGAAATGACTTAGCCCCTCTCTCTACCTGTCCTTGGGGTTATTTAATGGGATCCTACGTGCGTGACCGCGCACCTGAGCAAGTGGCCGCGCACCCGAGGCAGAAACTCTCAAATATGCGTGGCTGCGCATCTGGGCGTGCATATGACACAGGTTCAGTAAACTGGCCATAACTTTCTGTATACATATCCAAATGACGAAAGGTTTGATGCATTGGAAGATAGACTCAAAGGGCTTTGATTTGATAAGTTATATACCATATAAATCTTCATATCTTTAGGGTTATGCTCGTTTGAAATTAGGTCTTATGCAAACTCACTGGAAACTTTATCCTATCATATAATTTTCAACTTGACTTAGCCTTAGGGCTCTTCTTAGACCATAAACCATTATTAATGCATCTAATACATATATTATCATAATCAATTGATATCATTCAAATTATCAGTCTTGGTCATACCCGAATTAATATAATTAGCACCCGCCAGTCTTCTTAATAGTCTTAAAATACTTTGAAATTTTTCGGGGTCCTCGAATGTTTTATAAGTCATTATTAGGCACAGTATTATAATCCTTTCACCTTAACCATCATCTTTAATCGTTCTTGACTTCTTATAGATCTTAGATATTCTTCCAACATTTCAACTTCCTTAAGGCCCCAAAAGTTGGCTAACTCCCAAATGTTTCAGAACTTTTGGCAGAGTGTCCTCTGCAATTGAGCCTAACCACCTGCCAGACAATCCCCAAAATCAGTCCTAATAACATATACATGAACCAACGATGCAACATAACATTAAGACAATGCCAATCGTGGCCTCACGAGCAGTGTACTACCAAAAAGGAACACATTTAACATCAACTATATGGTTGATACATAATTCATAGAAGGTAACTCTTAGCATTTTCGTAGAACACAACTTTATAAATATATGACTATTCAAACAAACGAGGGTACTTCTTCTTCATTTCTTCCTCGGCTTCCCAAGTGGCCTCTTCAACCTGCTGGTTTTGCCATAACACTTTCACGGAGGCAATTTCTTTATTTTTCAACTTTTGGACTTGTCGATCAATACTAAAAACTAAAATCTCTTCATAAGTCAATTTCTCATTAACCTCAATAGTCTCAACCGCAACAATGAGTGTCGGGTCTCCAACTACTTTCTTCAACATAGACACATGAAACACCGAATACATGAAGGACAATAATAGGGAAACATCCTACTCATAGTTTGGCCTATTTCCTTCAGATTTCATAAGGCCTAATTTCCCATATTAATACACTGTGTTAGTCTCAAGTAGCAATTTCGTGCCTACACACTCATTATACGTATGCCCATAATCAAATCTCTGGTCATAATAACTGTTCATAATTANTTGCCTGCACACTCATTGTACGTATGCCTATAATCACATCTCTAGTCATAATAGCTGTTCATAATTAATTCCAGCATCCTCAATTAATCTTATTTTAAACAAAATCTCATTTTAAATTTTTCACAACATTGACAGCAACATGCGAGGCATGAAGACCTCATAATTATTTACCCGAATTAACGAGTCACATTTAACGCCGCCCGGGCACTCACCTCGTAGGCTAAACTCAATTTTTGCCTCACAATTATGGATAAATATGCGCAGAAACACATAAAACAATTATCAAATAAGCCTAACAGGTACGACTCCTTATTAATACTATAGTACAAGTTTTAATTTCCCAAAGAAAGAATTTAAACACATAAAATTTCATCTCAAGGATCTTGTCCTTATATAACTTCCCCCGCGGCTTGTAGCCCAAATTAAATATTTCATCTCATGTAAAAAATACGAGGATCTCGTCCTCAACTCTGAATCACAAGTATTTTGTACATTGTGCCAACTGAAATTTTCAATTTCCTTTCTTTCTTCTCTTTAATAAATTTCGTGTGATAGTTTCACAACACATAATAAACCCTCATACCGGTAGGGCATAAATAATCACACTACCTCAAATTTATATAAAAAACCACTGTAATGAGTAATAGAAATTCACTTTTGGACGCATAGCCCTCAATAGTGTGCAAAACGAAATGATAGACAGTGACTAACACTATCAAATCTCCCCAACAAGGATAACATATAAGTGGGTCACAAAGTTACGAAGATCATCTATAAGCGGAGCATAATAGGAAGACTCGCCTCAATATTCATAACTGAATCAAATTAAGTAAAAATATCCTTTTATAACAAATCGGGATTGTACCTGTAACGACACCATCTGGTGTAGTGGCCTCAGCCACACCATAGCAAATATATCAACAGGCTGGGCCTCCCCCTCTAGCGCGCCCTTTACCCGCCTGTCCTGCACCCCTTAATGGCTGTGCACGTGGAATATTAACTGGAATAAAGCCTGTAGCATGAGCGTTTTGATGAAATTCACCTCTCCAAAGTATGGGAAAATCTCTCATGATGTTCCTAGTATCACCACACTCATAACAACCTATCTGAGGTCATGGTTGCTCGTGCTAAGTCTGTGCTAGATAACTGAAATAGCCACTTTAAGAATCTTGTGCAGGTGGTGCACTAAAAGTATTAACTTGAGCATTACGAGTACTCTGAATTGCGGACTAGGCTGACTGATTGCCCAAGCCTCCACCATGATGTGTCATAACTACAGAGTAGAATCTACTAAATCCTCCAAATTTCCAAGACCTTTTGGCCTCCTTAGACTCCTTCTCCTCACTTCGAACATGTTCTAACATCCTGGCAGTCTCTACTTCTTACTGAAATGGAATGTCAGTCTGCAACTCTCGAGCCATACAAAATCATAATCGAGCCCTTCAATGAATCTGCGAACTCGCTCTCAAACTGTAGGAACTAGGATAGGTGCATAGCGGGCTAACTCACTAAACTTGATAGCATATTCTGACACTATCATGGTGCCCTGACAGAACCATTCAAACTCTGTGTGCCATGCATCTCGGAGAGTCTGGAGAGCAAACTCTTTCAAAAACATCTCTGAAAAATAAGCCCAAGTTGGTGGTATGGCATCGGCTGGTCTACCTTCTTCATAATATGCCACCATTGATACGCTACTCCTGATAGCGGAAATGTAGTAAAGGCAACTCTGCTCACTTCCACAATACCCATAGTGTGGAGAATACTGTGACACATTTTGTAACGAACCAAATTGTCATTTTGAGAATTAATTTTCCGTTCAACGACTTAAGGTCCCGAGAAACTTTGTAATATGTATTATGACTTGCGTGTACGGTCAAGTTTGGTTCCGGAAGATTCGAAATTTTGATTGAAAGAACATTTCTTATTTATGAAGATTAAATGAAAAGAGTTGATCGGAGTTTGACTTTTGAGCAAACGACTCCGGAATGAGATTTTTATAATGTCAATAGCTTCATATGGAAATTTCGGACTTAGGCTTATGTCTGGATTTGGATTTGGAAGTCCGTAGGACAATTCGACGCATTTTGGCGAAAGTTGGAAAATGGAAGATTTAAAGAAAATTGTTGATCGGGAGTTGACCTTGATGTATCGGGCTTGGACTTCGATTCCGGAATTTTGAATAGCTTTGTTATGTCATTTCCAACTTGTGCGCAAAATTTGAGGTCATTCCGGATCGATTTGTTATGTTTCGGCACAAGACCTAACTTAGGATGAGAGTATCTACATATATATAAGGAGTTATGTGATGGACAACCTAGAAAATGAAACATCTTCGAGTCTAGTTTCTAACGCTTCAAACCGTTCATCAGTTGGATATTTCTACAAGAAGTTATGACTAAATTACCAAAGGCTGGCAGAGGAGACTGCGGATGCGAAGCATCCAGGTCCGCATCTGAAAGAAGGGTTGGCAGTGAAGTACTGCCATAGCATCCGGGGCAGCATCCGAAACCCAGAAATCTAGGCCTATAGATACAGTTTTGGGGTTCATTTTTCCCATTGCATTTGGACGAATGTTTGGAGCTCTTCTCCACTCACTCAAGACCACCAACTCCTCTCTTCTTCAAGGTAAGCAATCTCCATTATCTTGGTATGAAATTCAATCATTTCTACACTAGTATTGATGAAATCTACAAATAAAATACTTAAAACTTCAAGATATTTCTTCAAGAACTCAAAGGAGGGTTTTGCAAGATTTCTTCTAAAAATGTAATCCTTCACCCTTATACTTACATGCATGGATTTATTATGAGTATGTGAGAAATAAATAAGTATTAACACTTATTGGATGGTGCTTGGGAGCCATAAATACTTAAACTAGATTATTGGGTGTTGTAGAGATTTTTGTAATGAATTAATTAGTAACAATTGGGTGGATGTGAGTTCATTGATGATTGTAATGGTGCAAAAGAAGGTTGTTTGTAGACAAAGGATGGTTTAGTATCTCTTGTTGGTGGGAAGGAGGGGTTGTTGGATGAAGAAACACCATTACTAGAGATAGTAATATGCTATGTACTCTAGATGTTTGATAAAATGCCTAAATGACCAAAAATCTGAAACTTTGTTACTATTATTGGTGCAATTCTGTTGCATTGTTGTAGATTGAAATTTGTTTAGAGTGGTGGACCATCGTAGTATTATTAAGGGCGAATTTCAGATTTGAGCCGTCCGGAGGTGGCTTCACTCGCGAAGATCATTTAAAGCATTGACTTAGTTTTGTAGAGGTACGTATCTTGCCTAACCTTGAGTGGAGGAATTACACCTTAGGCATTGAGTCTTATGTGCAAATTGTATAATTGAAAATTATGTACGCAAGGTGACGAGTACGTACTTGGTTTATATGTGCAAATTATATCGGTTGAAATTCGTAGACGCCCTTATGTACTAAATTTGAAAATTGTTGGAACTTAGTAAATCCTTGATTTGTCATGCCCCATTCCTTGTTTGTTGAGGTTGTATTTTATATGATAATCTGGTGTGATTGCCACTTAGATTTTTATGTGAATTCCGTGTGCTTGTTGATTTGATATTTCTTGGAAATAATCACATTATGGAGTTTTCATCTGCAAATAATTAATTAAATAAGTTTAAATTGAGGCGTTTATATATTTCTCTAAAATTTTAATTAACGAAGGCGTTGTCCTATGATGAGTTATTTTCCCATTCTTGTGGTTGTTTTTGAGATTTTATATACATTGTGTTGAGCCGTGGATTATCTGTTGTAAATTTAATTGACTTTGTTGTACCTTTGGAATGGTTGTGGCCTATGTGCAATTTGTAAATACGAGTTGATGATGCTGTACTGTTGTGATAATATTCTGTGTGAATTGTTGTGTGAATTGGGTTACTGTTATGCGGCGTATAAGGGTGTCATTCCACTGTTGACATTATGCGGGCATAAGGGTGGCATTTCACTGTTGTTATGTGTGTTGGGATATTGTCTGGACGGAGTGATAAGGGAGGCTATTAAACAGAGCAATAATGGAGGATATTATAGGAGCTATAAGGGTGGCTATTGATATTGTCAGGGGGGAGGGATAAGGGAGGCTATTATAAGAGCGATAAGGGTGGGTATAGGAGTGATAAGGGTGGCTATTTATATTGTCAGGGCGGAGGGATAAGGGAGGCTATTATAGGAGTGATAAGGGTGGCTATTTATATTGTCAGGGCGGAGGGATAAGGGAGGCTATTATAGGAGTGATAAGTGTGGCTATAGGAGAGATAATAGTGACTGTTGTCAGGGATGATATGTGATGATGTGGGGTTATTGTGTTGGTAATTTTTATGTGATGATGTGTGGTTATTGTGTTGGTAATTCTTATGTGATGATGTGGACTTATTGTATTGATAATTTTCATGTGATGTTGTGATTTTTGTTGTGTTTATTTTTATATCTTGTGCAACATGTCTTGTTGTTTTGTCAAACTTGATAATAGTCTGATCTATGTTGAAGTTGTGAGCATGTGGCTTCTGCCGAGCGGATTATGTTATATGGGATCGGGTTGCACGCTGCAACAGGTATGATTAAAGTTATATGGGATCGGGTTGCATGCCGCAACAAATATGAAATGTGGCCACGAGGTGCAGGTGAAAATATGATGATTTTTATTATTGGCATGTGAGTTGTCCGTGTGGTTTTGATAGAAATATGGGCACGAGGTGCTGTGAAAACATGAAAGTGGGCTGAGACCCGTGTTACGAAAACATGAAAGTGGGCTGAGACCCGTGTTACGAAAATATGAAAGTGGGCCGAGACCCGTGTTTTATGATTATGAAATGAGGTGTCACAGAGTGACTTTTATTTGAAAGAATTTACATTCAAAAAATTTTTATTTGAAAGAAGTTTATTCGAAAGATATTTATTTGAAAGAATTTTAAATCTGAAAGATATTTATTTAAAAGAAGTATATTCGAAAGGTATTTATTTGAAATAATTATATGTGAAAGATATATATTTGAAGGACTTGATTAATTGGTTGTACTTGTGTTCCTTATTCGTTTGATCAATAATTATGGTGTTCTTGTTGTCTTGTTGTTTATATCACTGGTTGATTTTTTGTTGCTATCACTGCTAGTTATTTTTCAAACTATTGTATACTGCTATATTGCACAGGTTATTTGACTAGTGAGTGTCTTGATTGTACCTCGTCACTACTCCACCGAGGTTAGTCTTGATACTTACTGGGTACCGACTGTAGTGTACTCATACTACACTTCTGCACATTTTTGTGCAGAGCCAAGCATTGGAGATATCGGATTCGGACAGAGGTTAGAGTGTAATCACAAGGATTTAAGTCAAAGTTGATTGGTCGTCGCATGCCCTTGGATTTTTTCCATTTTATTGTACTGTCAACTCTTGTTCGAACAATATTGTATATTCGATCTTTGAGATCATTGCATGTATTCAGTTAGAATTCATGACTCAGTATTACCAGTCTTGGGAGGTTGTTATATTTGTTTCCGCTTTTGGTTTCAACACTTGTATTAAATTATCTATTTCAAAAAAGAAAATGATTCGAACTATAATTGTAATCGGCTTACCTAGTCTTAGAGACTAAGTGCCATCACGACGCCTATAGTGGGATTTTGGGTCGTGACAAGTTGGTATCAGAGCTCTAGGTTCATAGATTTTATGAGTCACAAATGAGTTTAGTAGAGTCTTGCGGATCGGTACGGAGACATCTGTACTTATCTTCGAGAGGCTACCGAACTGTTAGGAAATTTCCACTTCTTTCATTCCTATCGTCCGGATTTGTTGATTTTTGAATTTGAGTCTTTGTATCTCTATTCTCTCACAAATGATGAGGACATGTGCTACCGGTTCAGCTGAACAAACACCCGCGCATACTGCTAGTGCCGCAAGAGGCCAAGGAAGAGCACGTGTCACAACTAAAGCACCTGTCAGAGTAACAATTGAGGAGCCCCTAGTAGCTCCGGTTGGGGGACAGGTATCGGAATCACCTGTTGTTACCCCTAGACTTCAGGAGACTTTAGCATAGCTCCTAAACATGTTTGGTACATTAACTGAGCCAGGATTGATCTCCGTTTCACCAAATATTTCACAGATAGGGGGAGGAGCTCAGATTCCTACCGCCCATACTCCAGAGCAACATGTTCACATTGGTCAGGTTCCGGGTGTGGTGCCGGTACAGCCTGTTATTCCGGTTTGGCCTGAGGTCAGGCCAGAGGCATCAGAAGAAGAATAGAAGAGACTCTAGAGATTTAAGAGGTATAGTCCACCTACCTTCAGTGGCACAACTACCGAGGATACCCATGGATTTCTAGCAAAGTGTCATTGTATTTTCTGCACCATGGGTATTGTGGAAGTGAGTGGAGTTGCCTTTACTATATTTTAGCTGTCAGGAGTAGCGTATCAGTGGTGGCAAGATTATGAAGAAGGTAGACCAGCCAGTGCAATGACACCAACTTGGGCTCAATTTTCGGAGATATTTTTGAAAGAGTTTGTACCCCAGACTCTCTGGGATGCGTGGCACACGGAGTTTGAATAGTTGCGTCAGGGCACCATGACAGTGTCAGAATATGCCACCAGGTTTAGTGAGCTAGCCCGTCATGCACCTATTTTAGTTCCTGTAGTAAGAGAAAGAGTCTGCAGATTTATTGAGGGGCTCGATTATGATCTTAAAATCTGCATGCTCGAGAGTTGCAGACTGATATCCTATTTCAGCAAGTAGTAGAGAATGCCAGGATGTTAGAACATGTTCGAAATAAAGAAAATGAGTCTAAGGAGGCCAAGAGGTCTCAAAATTTTGGAGAATTTAGTGGATTCCACTCTGTAGCTATCATTCATCATGGCGGAGACTTGGGCAGTCGGTCAACCCAGTCCGCAAATCAGAATACTGGTAGTGCTCCAGTTAATACTTCGACTGCACAACCAGTACGGGGTTCTTACAGTGGTTATTCCAGTTATCTAGCACAAACTCAGTATGAGCAGCCGCGCCCGCATAAGGATTGTTATGAGTATTGTGATACTAGGCACATCATGAGAAATGGTCCCAAACTTAGGAGGGGGAGATTTCATCATAACACTACGACTACAGGCTTTATTCCAGTTAATACTCCACGTGTACAGCCAGTTAGGGGTGTAGGACATGCGGGTAGTGGGCGCCCAAGAGGGGGAGGCCCGACCCGTTGATATGATTGCTATGATTTGGCTGAGGCCGATACACCAGATGGTGTCGTTACAAGTATGATTTATTTTATAATAGAGGAGTACTATTCTTATTTTGATTCGACTCCGATTATCGAGGTGAAAGCTCCTTTCTTGCTCCTTATATGGTGAGTTTGTGAATTTGTACTCCACTCACGTGTTTATCCCTATTGGGAGATTTGATGGTGTTAGCCCGTGTCTATCATGTTGTTTTGCACACTATTGAGGGTTATGAGTCCAAACATGACTTTCTGTTACTCACTATAGTGGGTTTTGATATAATTTCGGGATAATTGATTACAATTTTATAAATTATATGCCCTACCAGTATGGAGGTTTATTATATGTTGTGAAATCGTTTCACGGAATTTATCCAAAAAAAAAGGAAAATTTCAGTTGTCATAATGTGCAAAGTACTCGTGATTTAGAGTTGAGGATGAGATCCTCGCGGTTTAATGTGATTTGATATGTTTAACTCGGGCTACGTGCCGCGGTGGAAGTTGTATCAGGATGAGATCCTTGTGGTTAAATTCATTTGTTTTAAATTCTCCCTTTGTGAAATTTAATTTGTACTAATGTACTAATAGAGAGTCATGCCTGTTAGGCTTATTTGATAATTTCTTTATGTGTTTCTGTGCATATTTAGCCATATTCATGCTGTAATTATTGAGTTTTAGCCTACAAGGTGAGTGCCCAGGCGGCGTTAAATGTGACTCGTTAATCCGGATAAATAATTATGAGGTCTTCATGCCCCGCGTGTTGCTGTCCGTGTTGTGAAAATTTTGAAATGAGGTTTTGGATAATGTGAGGTTAATTGACGATGCTTGAATTAATTATGAACAACTATTATGACCAGAGATGTGATTATGGGAATACATATGACGTGTGCGTAGGCACGAGTTGCTACAACCGGTTGAGACTAATACCGTGTCTTGATATGAAAATGAGGTCTTTTGAAAATGTTTGTAGTGTAAGAAATTGGTTTTAAAGTGTGTAAATGTGTATAAAGGAAATAATCTCAATCGAGATGGTGTTGTTGGACCCATGTTAAATTTGCGGTGACGTAGAATCACCCACGAGTATGTGTGTAAGAATACACCTAGTAATTTAATCACCTCAGAATAATTCTTGCCAGGTTCGAGGACGAATGTATGTTTCAGAGGGGGAGAATGTAACGACCTGTCACGACCCAAAATCCAACTAGTCGTGATGGCACCTAACCCAACCCGTTAGGTAAGCCAATTACCAACTATCCAATTCCAATAATAATTATTAAAGCAATTTAAGTAAATAAAGGTCTTAATCTTATACATACCACAAGAACTGGTAGTACAAATCATGAGCTTCTAAGAATAGAGTATACAAAGCGGAGATGAAATAAATACATAGTCTGTTTGAATAATACATAAACAGAGCTTTTATAAATCTAAGGCTACCCTGAACAAGAGGCAGCTACAGCAGGAACGCAGGTACATCTTCAAGTCCCACAACCACCGAACACAGCAACCACAACAGCCAACATCTGCACGCAATGTGCAGAAGTATAGTATCAGTACAACTGACCCCATGTACTGAGTAAGTAACAAACCTAGCTGTAGGTTGAAAGTAGTGACGAGTTTCTACCAAGGTCGGGTCCATAACCAATAGTCCACCACAGTCCATAACAACATAAAGCAAATAATACCAAAAGTAACTCAGAGATAAAATGCTCAGCCAAATCATGATTTCAAAAATAATAGTTCTTCCTTTCAAACACATCAGTGAAAACCCAAATCATTTGCCGAAGTTGCCAAAAATATGAATAGTTTTAAAACAATAATTTCTCCCAAAATCTTTTCAATAATAAATAAGATATTTCATTTTCCTTCCGAATAACCCGTGTAAAAATAAATGCATCACTATGCCCATCTATAAAAAATGTGTAAAAATCATGAATGATGTGATGCAGTACATCATGAGGAAAAATACATCTCTATGCCTGTATGTCATGTGTGCATGCCAATGCGATGCAACCCAATGATAAAAATCATAACCAGACCCTCGGGCAGAACATCACTCATATACAGCCTCTCGGGAAAACCTCACAGTCACTCGTGCCACTCGGGCTGTAACGGCCCGACATGTCGTTTTGAGAATCTGCACTTCGCTCGGAGTTTTGAGAGCTCGAGCATCTCCGCATGATGTGTTATGACTTGCATAAATCGTCGGTATTGGTTTTCAAGTTATCCGGAATCGATATGGAAGGATGAACTT
Source organism: Nicotiana otophora (assembly GCA_000715115.1). Taxonomy (NCBI): domain Eukaryota; kingdom Viridiplantae; phylum Streptophyta; class Magnoliopsida; order Solanales; family Solanaceae; genus Nicotiana; species Nicotiana otophora. Next base: position 17,153 of record AWOL01S0121304.1, read on the forward strand.
CAAGATTCAAGTTCTAAGTTGGAAGAATTGACTAAGGTGGATTTTTGGGTAAACGATCTCGGAATCAAGATTTGAAGGTTCCAGCAGGTTCGTATGATAATTTCGGACTTGTGCGCATGTTCAGATTGGGTTTTGGATAACCCGGGAGCATTTTGGCGCCTATTGTGGAAGTTAGCATTTTGGAAGAAATTCATCATATTTGGGCTAAAGTGCATTATCAATGTTATCGATGTCCTATTGGGATTCCGAGTCTGAGAATAGCTCCGTATGATGTTTTTGGTATTGGGAGCGTGTCCGAAAATAGATTTGGAGGCCCGTATGTCATTTTGGAGTCGTTTGGCAAAAGTTAGAAATTTGAAGGTTTTTGAGAAGATTGACTGGAAGTGGACTTTTTGATATCGGGGTTGGAATCCGATTTCATAAGTTGGAGTAGGTCGGTAATATCAAATGTGACTTGTGTGCAAAATTTGAGGTCAATCAGACGTGATTTGATAGGTTTCGGCATCGGTTGTGGAAGTTTGAAGTTTCAAGTTTAATGAATTCTAATTGTGGTGTGATTCATCGTTCCGATATTGTTTTGTGTGTTTTTAGGCCTCGAGTAGGTCCGTGTTATGTTATGGTACTTGTTGGTATGTTTGGACGGGGTCCCGGGGGCCTCGGGTGTGTTCCGGGTGTGGTACAGGACATTTTCCTCCTATGAATCTATCATCTTGTTTTTCTTCATCGCGTTCGCGTCCTTGAACTCGCGTTCGCGTAGTGTTATTTTGGAGGGTGGAATATTTCCTCTTCACATCCGCAGCTAACCTCTCGTGTTCATGAAGTTCTGCCACCTCCTTCTACGCGTTCACATTCCATATGTCGCGTTCGCGTAATGCCAACCAGGCCCCGGGCACTGCTGATCATTTTCCTCTTCACGTTCGTGTGTCTCTTACGCATTTGCGTAAGCCTTGTCCCTTGTTCATCGCATTCGCGTCCCATTTCTTGCGTTCGCGAAGGGGTATTCTGGGAAGCCTTTGTTTTCTTCTTCGCGAACGAGATAGTTCTTCCGCGTTCGTGATGCATAAAAGACCTGGGCAGTGTTCTTTTAAAACTTGCGATTTTGGCTTCATTTTAGCATTTCCAAGCCCGGATTGAGGCGATTCTTGGATCAATTTTTATCTTGTGGACTAGGGTAAGTGATCTCTACTCATTTTGGATCTTATATCACGAATCTACCCTTGTTTTTGGTAATTGGATTATGTATTTTATAGAGGAAATTGGAGGTTTTGGCCTAAATTTCATAATATGCATTTTTGGGTTTTGAACATCGAATTGGAGTTGGATTTGAATGAAACTAGTATGGTTGGACAAGTACTTGAATGGGTGGCCGTATTTTTGAAATTTGTCGGGTTCCGAGCTATGGGCCCGGGGGTCGACTTTTGGGTCGATTTTTAGACTTTGTTAAAGATTGAGACTTTATGATCCGGAATAGTCTCTTACGAGTTTTATTTGTGCTTTGAAGTTAGTCTTATTAGATTTGAGCCACTCGGAGGTCATATCACCCGAGGAGTTCATTTTGAGTATCGGTTTGCCTTCTTTGAGGTAAGTGTTTTGCCTAACTTTGTTGAGGATATTTTTCCTACTATTTGACATTGTTTGCTACATGTGGAGGTGACGAGCATATATGCATCTGCCAGGGTAACCATGCCTGGGGGTAAAAATATGTTACAAACTGTGCCTTGTAGAATTACATGATCTTCTTGCCCCATGCCTTACTTGGCTCCTAGATACAAAGAACATAGTATTAAATGTTAGAAATTAATACTTAGCGTATTATAACTTCATCAATTTGATGGAAATTCTGAGAATACATTTGTGTGTTTAATTCGGTCATCAATATGCATAATCATTAATACATTGCTACGACCGACATTCTTGAGATACTAGATTCTATACTTATGTTGTAGATCATTTGTGAAATTGTTGGAATACTTGAATAAAAAAAAGTTCTTGTGGATTTTTTGAACTATTGTTGGCTTGGAAAGTTGTGATTGGGATTCATTAGAAATATTAGTTTAAACAATACCCTTGACGTTTTTTATGCTTCCTTCCTTGTTTGTCATTGATATACATGTGCTTGGTAAGGAAGAATGTAAAGCACGGAGGGCGATGCCGTGCCTTTGTTTATGCATTATCATGTGAGGGAGAGTGTAAAGCACGAAGGGTGATGCCGTGCCATATTATTGAGAGTAAAAGCACGAAGGGTGATGTCGTGCCATATCATTATGAGTAAAAGCACGAAGGGTGATGATGTGCCATGTTATGTGAGTAAAAGCACGAAGGGTGATGCCGTGCCATATTATTGAGAGTAAAAGCACGAAGGGTGATGTCGTGCCATATCATTATGAGTAAAAGCACGAAGGGTGATGATGTGCCATGTTATGTGAGTAAAAGCACGAAGGGTGATGCCGTGCCATATTATTGAGAGTAAAAGCACGAAGGGTGATGTCGTGCCATATCATTATGAGTAAAAGCACGAAGGGTGATGATGTGCCATGTTATGTGAGTAAAAGCACGAAGGGTGATGCCGTGCCATATTATTGAGAGTAAAAGCACGAAGGGTGATGTCGTGCCATATCATTATGAGTAAAAGCACGAAGGGTGATGATGTGCCATGTTATGTGAGTAAAAGCACGAAGGGTGATGCCGTGCCATATTATTGAGAGTAAAAGCACGAAGGGTGATGTCGTGCCATATCATTATGAGTAAAAGCACGAAGGGTGATGATGTGCCATGTTATGTGAGTAAAAGCACGAAGGGTGATGCCGTGCCATAGTATTTATATTATTACGCTTTCATGTTATGGTGAGTTCATGGCATAAAGGGTGTTTCCGTGCAAGTAAGGACGAGAGACATGCATTATGTTGTGTTATTTCTTTCTTGCAGATACCTTCATGTCTTTACCTGGAGTTGTTATTGTCCTGTTCATGGTTCTTATGTAATATGTTGTTAATGTTCTGTCTTTATCCTCTATCACCTTGTTGTCATGCTATCATGCCTTCTATTTGCTTAAACTTGCTAATATCATGCCTATTTCCTGCTATTAGGATTGCATCCATGCCATCTGTTGTGTTGCACTTAAGTGTAGGTCTTATTCCATACTAGTCGTTCTTGTCCCTACTTGATAACTTATAAAGATCATGTGTCCACTTCGTTATTTGTCATATTTGTCTTCATGCCTTCACCTTTATAGTTAGTCGAAATTACATTCCTTTTTCCTAAACATTGTCATTACCTATATGCTTTCTGTTTAGTCTGTTATTGATGTGCTCATGTACACTCTCGTCCCCCATAGTTATTTGCGTATTTCCCACTCTGTCATTTCTGTTATCGGCATTTCTGTCATATGGCTGGTACTGCTTTATGCATAATTGGTGAGGATGAGATAAATGCACGAAGGGTGTTGCCGTGCCGTTGAATTTGATGTCTTGGGGTATGTTTTTCACATTTTGAAAGTTTTGATGTGACTGTTGTGATTTATTGGCTTTCACTCTCAGGAAAGGATTGGGTGAGATTTTGATACTTGTTGAATTGTGTTTTCCCTTAGTACTCTGTTATTGCTTTGTATAATCGTTTCGCGTGCTCTACTCTGTTGTGCTGTAGTATAGTTTTATTGTTAATTACATTACAGGATTCATCAATGAGAATCTTTTAACCAAAGCCTCATCACTACTTCGACGAGGTTAGACAAGATACTTACTCAGTACATGGGGTCGGTTGTACTGATACTACACTTCTGCACATTGTGTGCAGATATTGGTTGCTTTTCTTGCTGTGTTCTATGGTTGCCGGGATTGAAGATATATTTGTGTTTCTGTTGTAGCTTCCTCTTGTTCACGGTAGTCCTAGATTTATAAAAACCATGTTTATGTATTTGTCAAACAGAAGATGTATTTACTTCATATTAGCTTGTAAATTCTATTCTTAGAAACTCATGATTCGTACTACCAGTCATTGGGGATGTATAAGACTTAGATAACTCCTTTGTTAAATTGTGTTATTAAATTAATTGAAAATGGGAAATGGTTAATTGGCTAACCTAGCGGGTTGGGTTAGGTGCGATCACGACTAGTGAATTCCGGGTCATGACAGGTGGTATCAGAGCACTAGGTTCGTAGGTTCTACGAGTCATGAGCAAATGTTTAGTAGAGTCCTGCGGATCGGTAATATGACGTCCATACCTATCTTTTGGAGGCTACAAGGCATTTAGGAAAATTTCCCTTTTCTTCTTTCCTTATCGTTCGGCCTTGTTTCATCTTGAAATCGACGACTTTGATTCTTCCCAATCGCTCATATGTGATGTTGTGCACTCAGTATTTGCTATGCACCGATGATCGATAATGATGTTGATAGATTACAGCGGGCTATGGATGCTAGATTATCATCGCGATGTGTTAGCCTCAGAAGCAGTTGCAGTGTTAAATCTTCTAATCGTTCATTTGTGGCATGAGACAGGTTCATATGACTGGTTGGTAAGAACATATTTGGGAAGATTGATTGGTGGCCAGGCTGTTGTGATTAAGGTGGGTTCATGGCAATGTGTTGATTTGAGTATAACCGGCGGGCCATCTCCTGTGTGATGAGTTTGGATCGTGTGTCTCGTATGAGGTTTCCATTTGGTGGAGTGTATATGTTATCATTTCAGAACATTCGGGGAAATTATTTGACTATTGCCATGATGGGTAAGCGTTGGGCAGAGTCTTCGGGGTGTTCTATGATCAGTATTGCATGAATTCGTTAAAGTATTCAGCTAAATAGTCGTGTAGGGTCGGGGCATGCTATGAAGATACGGTACTTTGGGTTGCTGATGAGGTGTTCTATGCCTTCGAGCTAAGTGGCGGAGTCTGCTAATGACGATCGGATTGTAGGATCATGGGCCTTATTAGTTTCCGGACCGAGAGACTGCTTGGTTATTTCTTTTCATGGGCATATACTGGTGAAGACCGGGTTGTTCGACGCGTATTAGCTGTGTATTGAAGATCAGAGTAAGACGAGCGGTTATCGAGAAGGTTCTGGTGAGTTCCAGCTCTTATGTAGCCTTTAAGGACTTTTGAATTTTTCTATGGGTGGGCTTGAAAAAGGTAGCGAATAGTAATTGGATCTGCGGTATTTCCTTGTCTAGAAAGGTTTATACGTCAATGTTAGAGTGCTGCAAGAAATGGCTTCAGGTTCCCAGGAAGTTCCCTCAGTGCGGTCATATCATATTGAGTTACTTTCAGGTTGACAGTCTGCGTGACTCGGTTGAGTTAGAGGCGATTGGTTCTGATTACTCAGTTATGTGTTACTGAGTTCTGAAGAATTTATCATGGTTATGACCACGATCGGAGTTAGTGTTTACCACAGGTATAGAAGCTATATTGCGTATGCTGGTGTTCTCCTGGATTGAGTTAAATGAAAGATTCTCGGTTGATGAGGTGTTCAATTTGCTTATGGTTCAGAGTTGACTATGAGATTTTCGTAGTGTCGCGAGTTAGCATGTTAGGAGTGATGCTCCGTATGGGGTTGAAAAGTTACATGTACGAGGTTGAGGTTTCATTTTGGAGGGAGGGATATGAGTTCTTGATGACTTGGATGACTTTGGGTATGTAAGGTTTTGCTGGCACTATCTGTTCCCACTGTAGGAGAGTTCGCATGTTGGTATGTGCATTGTGTGTTGACTTATATGTATTTTTCTGTAGAATGATGGAGTGTGGGTGACACATCAGCCACTTGAGTAACGGTGTTGAAATTGGATATGAAGATTCTGGTAATCGCGAGGTTTAGAGATTGGATGTTCTCGTGGCAGACTATTCCTTGACTGCAAGTCGTGAATAAATGTTGAGGATTGGACGATTGATGGTAGGTGTTATGGAAAGGTTGCTATGGATTTTTGGAAGGTTAATTACATGTTCGGGGATGATTGGAAATTGGTTTGGGGGTGGCTTTTGAGCCTAATGAGAATGTGTATTCTGTATCGGATCGGATTTGTTTGTTCTTGCGCAGTTGTTACCACATGTATATCAT
>AWOL01S0121308.1:0-13803 GCA_000715115.1 Nicotiana otophora
CATCATCATCGAAAGAGGCCAGCGCTCTAGCATCAGCTTTATGCTCTTTAGCCTTTATTATCTTGTCGGTAAGATCGAAACCTCGAGCATGGATCTCATCGAGGATTTTCCTCCGAGATTGGCATTTGGCGAGTTCAGCAATCCAATGTGCTCGAGTTTGAGCGGTCTCTGCTGCCTCTCTCGCTTGGACTTGAGCGGTTTCAGCATCTGCTCAGTAGACGGCCATAATTGCCTCTACCTCGGCCTTTGCCTTTTCGGCTTCAGATTTGGCCTTTGCAAGTTCGAAAGCCAACCGAGCCTCGAGCTCCTCTATTTTCTTTGCCTGAGATGAGCTCTTCTCCTTCATGCCTTGAAGCTGATTTTAGACCGATGACAATTAGGCTCTAGCAACCTCTTTTTCAGCAGCAAAGCGGTCCATACTTTCTTTCCACCCCGAGGTCTCCGCCTTCATCATGTTGACCTCCTCGTGGAACTGTTCGATCCTCTTGACCTTCTACTACAGCTGTGAGATTGAAATGTTAGCCACCGTTCCCCGATCGAGCCCATGAGATTTTAAGATTTTCATTACCTGCTCGATCAGGTCGGTCTGATCTGGGTGAGCCTTGGCCAATTCGGCTCGGAGGTCCTTGATCTCCTCTTCTTTTTTCCCACTGAAAAGTTTAAGGGCATTTCTCTCCTCTGTGAGCCCTCTAAGGTCGACCTCACATCGGCTCAGCTTTGCTCGGGACTTTGAAAATGCCTCCTGATGGAGCGCCAAAGCCTATACGAAAAAAAGAAAGGAAATTAGATAGGAAGAGAAGCAATAAACTAAGTATGATATCGACAAAGGGAGTTGAGACTCACCCGATTCAAGGCTTGTTGAGCCTCATCGAGGAGACTCTATGCTTCACTCAGGTCGGTAGCATCCTCGACCCCGATAAAGTAACCACGGAAGGGGTCCTCCCCTCCATGGGCCCCGTCTACTTCGGGAGTCCTCGTAGCTTGGGCCTCCCGAATTTCCTCCTCGAAAAACACAGGGAGAATCGACGAGTCTCCAATATCTATTTCCCCAAGTGAGCCACTTGGGGCGTTCTCCTCGTTGCGAATAGCTTTGGAGCCGACCCCTTCAGACATACCCGCCTTTTGCTCATCTCGACGGGAGGCATCTTCGATGACATGGGGACTTTGCTCGAGTCCTTTTCCAAGACCCCCTCAGCTCGAGGCGGAATCTCCTCAACCACCACTGACTCAGTGGCCTTTGGGGCCTCGATGGTTTTCTTCGCTCGGGCCACCAGTTCCGAGCCATCGTCTTCATTTTCTTCTTCTGCTTCCTCCCTTAGCCGTTGAATCACATCCGCAGGCAGGGCAACAATGTCTTTCTTTGGCTTACGAACCAGATTCTTCTTAGGATTTAAATCGTCGGAGGTTGAGGTCCTTTTCCTCTTCTTATCCTTCGCCGGCTTCGGAACCGGGGTCGAAGTCTCCTCCTCACTAGACGGGGGCCTCATGACCTCATCCTTGCCCAGGCTGTACACGAGAAAATTGAATAAGTAGAAGAAGGGCATCTTAATCAAATCATCAAATACACAAAAAGTGGGCTTATCATAATTCTTTGCCTCCCATCGGCCCTTTGCTAAATCGTGTCATGAGCGCTCGACGTATATAGAGGTCGAGGCTAGGTTCCAAACCCAGCTCTCGAGGTTGGGAATCGCACGGGGTATCCAAGCGACCACTACATTATGGCAAAAGACATCAATGAGAAAAGACAAAGGAACAAATAATACATGGAAGCTAACAGTGAGACGGTACTTACGATGCATGTTCCATTTCTCAGAAAATGGCAACTTCTCGGTTGGGATTAGGTCGGAAGTCCTCACTCGAATGAACCAGCCCATTCAGTCTCGATCCTTGTCCTCGTCTATGCTCGAGAATAGCACTTTGGTATCCCGATGTTGGAGTTTTATTAACCCGCTTCGATAGAGGCGGGGGCTATACAATCTGATAAGGTGATCGAGGGTGAAAGAGAGTCCCTCGACTTTGCTCACGAAGAATCGGAGCAGAATAACAATTCACCAAAAGGAAGGATGGATTTGGCCTAGGGTTATTTGATATTGACGGCAAAAATCAACGATGACGGGGTCAAGGGGGCCCAACGTGAAAGGGTAAGTGTAAACACTTAGAAACCTTTCCACATGGGTGGTGATGTCTTCTTCGGGGGTCAGGATCACCACCTCTTTGCCCTCCCAGTTGCAGTCTTTCTTTACCTACTTAAGGTATCCCTCAGTTATCGAGCACATATACCTTGATATTGGCTCCCATCGACCAGGAATCGACGAGGCTTTATTGGTCTTGAAATCGGAGTTTAGCGCGCACCCCCCAGGAATGCATTCCTCAAGACGGTGTTCCACCGGCGTTTTTCTGCCGACCGGTTGAGAAGATGAAATGACTTCTTTTTGTGGTACCATTTTTGATGTTTTTGCCATTTTTGTGTAAGTTTGAAGAAGAGGAAGATAATAGGACTTGACGTTTGAGAAAGGTTTAACAACAAAACATGAAGATTTGTAAAAGGGAAGAACTTCAGAGATGTAAAAGCTTCGGAGATTAGAAGGAAGTGAAAGTAAAGTTTGAATCAATGAGGAATGGGTCTATTTATTAGATTCACGGCGACGGTTCAAAGACACTTGTGGCAGACCACCAACTAACCCTCACTAATGACTTGGGGAACTGTACTGACGGGACGTTTCGGTCACTCCCGTCGCTTACATCACGAGAATGACGTCATGACAGGTCAAGGTAGAAAATCAAAGGCTCAATTAGTTTCTTGTCATTTAACTCCAAAAAATGAAGGGACTATTTGTATACGGTTAAAATCGGGCCCACCCGCTTTTACTATTTGACCGAGATCAAGAGGTTGCATCGAAGGATAGTCTCGTAATGGAACAGACTAAATCACGAGGATAAGGTATCGAATTCAGAATCGAGGTACATGCCGAGATCGAGTCTAGTAGCGATCGAAGCCAAATGAGACAGACATCGAGTAAGATCAAAGATAGCACAATAACAGAAAGGCGAGATATCCGTGACTGGTCGAGGATCATGGCGTNAGGTCTATTTATTAGATTCACGGCGACGGTTCAAAGACACTTGTGGCCGACCACCAACTAACCCTCACTAATGACTTGGGGAACTGTACTGACGGGACGTTTCGGTCACTCTCGTCGCTTACATCATGAGAATGATGTCATGACAGGTCAAGGTAGAAAATCAAAGGCTCAATTCGTTTCTTGTCATTTAACTCCAAAAAATAAAGGGACTATTTGTATACGGTTAAAATCGGACCCACCCGCTTTTACTATTTGACCGAGATCAAGAGGTTGCATCGAAGGATAGCCTCGTAATGGAACAGACTAAATCACGAGGATAAGATATCGAATTCAGAATCGAGGTACATGCCGAGATCGAGTCTAGTAGCGATCGAAGCCAAATGAGACAGACATCGAGTAAGATCAAAGATAACACAATAACAGAAAGGCGAGATATCTGTGACTGGTCGAGGATCATGGCGTAAATCTCGGAACGGATCAAATCAGAAATGGTTAATTAGCTAACATGGAATTTCCTTCTGTAATTAGAATTATACCATAAGTGAAATTCCTCTACTATTTAAAGGGGGGTTCTAATCATGTGTAACACACATTGTTCGCAGATATCAAAGCAATATAATTCTCTTTCTCGTTTATTCTATTGTTCATCAGCTCGTTATATTTTAATTTCTCTTACATCAACCAGTTCGAGGGTATCCAAACTCGAGGGCTTAGTTCCATTCTAACATTGATTTGATTTATAATTCATTTCTATTATTAATATTCATATTTGTCAATTGGTATTAAGTGAAATCACGTATCCTTAAAACCACATTATAAGTTTAATTGTTATCCAATTTTAAGGGTAAATAATTTTATAGCCTCAAAATATCACGGTATATTTAAGACTACAAATTTTACAAAAGCAAAGTTTTAAATTTCGAGGGGTGATCAAACACCTTTCTGGTACTTCTATTGTCTAATAGTTAAGTTACCAATTTTTACAATATATAACTATAAATTACTTATATTTTTATTGTTCGGATAGTTAAATCAACTTCTACTACAGATAAAATAGCAAATACTTTTGAGATATTTTAATTTCTAAATCTTGTACTGATTTATAATTACATAATCAGATTCTTTTTAAATATTTTAGTTTTTGAATCTTGTACTAATTTTTAATTACTGAAAATATAGCAAAATTGTTCTATAATATAGTATAATTAAAGTTAAATTTGTAATTTAAATACGAACATGAAGCAATAAGAATGAAATATTAGAAGCTAAATGTATTGATGAGTTGACATTAATTGTTTTCTTTTATTTTATATTTATTTCAATAAATAACAACTCCCTATATTTTTTTATATTTTAATTTATTTGTTGTAAAATATTAATACAACATTTGTCATTTTTAGACTTATTGGCATTTGTTTTCTAGGAGCTATATGGCTAGCCTTTCATTTTCAAGTCTCTCAACGACCAAAAGACTCAATATTAATATGTGGAGCAGGAGTTTTTCCTCCGTAGAGTTAACTAAATGGATCAATATTCATCAGGAACTTATATGTTTAATTTATTTTATAACTTAAATATATTATTTAATACTAATATTTATGTGACTCATGAAACTTATCTATTTATTGATATGGTTGTACATACAAAGCGCGTACACTAAGACTAATATACTATATTAAAAGCACAAACGCCTTGTCGTAATGTTGTTTACCTTTTTTACCCTTATAAAATAGAGTTCACACTGAACAAAATAGTCATTACAATTATTTTCCTAATATTAAAGTGTCACGACCCGAAATTCCCACCTTCGGGACCGTGATGTCGCCTAACATTTCACTTGCTAGGCAAGCCAACGTTAGAATAATATTAACTATTTTAAAAAGAATTTTAAATTAATTAATAATAAATGCGGGAATAAAGTCTGAAATAAAGTGAATAATCCATAATAATAGCGATGTCTAAATACCATCTCAGAACTGGCGTCACAAGTGCACGAGCTACTAGAATAAAACAAATAAAGGTCTGAATGAAAATGAAGCTGTCTGAAAGAAATACACAGCTACGATAAAGTGGAAGGGGACTTCAGAACTACGAACGCCATGCAGCTATACCTCAAGTCTCCTGCGAATAGCTGAATCCGAGCAAATCTACTGTATGCCGCTAGGACCAACTCTGATATCTGCACAAGAAGTACAAAGTGTAGTATGAGTACAACCGACCCCATGTACCCAGTAAGTGCCGAGCCTAACCTCGACGAAGTAGTGACGAGGCTAAGGAAAGTCACTTACATTAACCTGTACGCAATAATAATAATAACACAATAGTAGAAATAAAATAGGTAACTCAATTCAACAGTTGAAGCCAACCCAGCAGTCATAACCAATTATTACTTCAATCAGTTTCCATTGCGGCGTACAACCCGATCCCATAATATATTTATTTTTATTTAATCTTGTTGCGGCATGCAACTCGATCCTCAATATATCTTTGCAATCAATTCTGTTACGGCGTGCAACCCGCTCCTCTAATATATTCTCTTTCATTTCTGTTACGGCGTGCAATCCGCTCCTCCAATAATATAATTTACCAATTCTTATAAAAGAAATTACTCCAATATATGCAACAATTAATATAAAATTATAAGATAACAAGCATACAATAATTATGATTTATTTAGAAATAAGTGATGACAAGTAGCAATTAATTGTGGAAATTAAGGAGAAAATAAGCATTTTAATAATTAGTATGCTAAAAGTCAAGTAGCAATTAAGTCACATAAATCAAATAAGCATGTAGCAACTATAGTATGAATTCAAGGCATAATATTGTGCAAGGAATATGAGAGAAACAATTAATATAATAATTAATTCATAATTTAAAATAATTTATGATTTTCAAATAATTATGCAAACAATTAATTTGACGACGTATAGACACTCGTCACCTCGCCTATACATCGATTACATGAATTTCACATACTATACGTCGTTACATAAATTTCACATAACAAATAATTCAAGGGTTCTATTCCCTCAAGTCAAGGTTAACCACAACACTTACCTCGCTTCGCAACCAATTTCAAGATTCCAATACACCTTTGCCTCGCGAATTCGTGTAACGACCCGACCGGTCGTTTTGAGTATTACAGCCTTGTTTCCCCATTTACTGCTCCGTTTGTACTTTATAGTTGTTGTATGACTTATCGGGTTAGTTAGTTCGGGTTCGAAGAGAATTTAGAGTGAAATGAGACACTCAGTCTCTTAAATGGAAAGCTTAAGTTGAAAAAGTCGATCGGATAATGATCTATGTGTAAATGACATCGGATTCGAATTCTGATGATCCCAATAGCTCCGTATGGTGATTTTGGACTTAGGAGAGTGTACAGAGCCCGTAGCTAAATTAGGCTTGAAATGGCTAAAATAGAAATTTAAGTTTAGAAGTTTGACCAGGGAGTTGACTTTTTGATATCGGGGCCAGATTTCGATTCTAAAAATTGGAATACCTCCATCATGTCATTTATGACTTGTGTGGAAAATTTGAGGTCAATCGGACTTGATTTGATAGGTTCTGACGTCGTTTGTAAAAATTTGAAATTTCAAAGTTCATTAGGCTTGAATTGGGGTCTGATTCATGGTTTTAGTATTGTTGAGTTGATTTGAGGGTTTGACTAAGTTTGTATCATGTTTAAGGACATGTTGGTATATTTGGCTGAGGTCCCGGGGGCCTCGGGTGAGTTTCAGATGGTTAACATATCGAATTTTGGACTTGGAATTTTGCTGATATTTTTCTGGTACACTATGTGGTTTCCTTCTACGCGACCGCGTGGAAAGATCCTCGATCGCGTAGGGTTAATTGGGGTTGCTGAGTTTTTTTGTTCTATGCGGCCGCGTGGGGAGAATCGTGATCGCGTAGCTGGGAAGAGAGAACGCATCGCGAACGCATGGGCAAAGCCGCATTCGTGAAGAGGAGGTGAGGCAGCTGGGGTTCGCGGGCATTGTTCTATGCAAATGCGTGGGCTGTCCGCGATCGCATAGGCCTGGGAAGCTCGTGCTTCGCGTTCGCGTGTGTTATGGTGCGGTCGCATAGAGATGTTTTTGGGGGCAGTGTATTTTGGTCTTCGCGATCGCATAACCTCGTGCTTCGCGATCGCGGGACTTGGTCCGCGATCGCATAGAAGAAATGACTGGGCAGAGAGTTTAAGTTCTGAAAATGGGACTTTTGGAGCTCGGGAAGAGGCGATGTTTGGGAGATTTTCAAGGGAAATAATGTGGTAAGTGTTCTTAACTCAATATTGGTCAAATTACCTGAATCCATCGTTGTTTTTAACATTTAATTGATGAATTAAGTTGGAAAATTGTGAAAATCCTCTTGGTTTAATTTGAAGATTTGAGGGTCGAGTTTATATCGGATTTGAGTAAAATTTGTATGGTTGGATTCGTGGTTGAATGTGCGCTCATATTTTGTAACCTTTGTCGGGTTCCGAGACTTGAGCCCCACGTGCAATTTTTGGAGTGTAATTTTGGATTTTGTGGGAAAATATTAGTATTTTGATATGGAATTAATTCCTATAAATTGTCTGGACTGAATGAAATTTTTTGTGGATAGATTCGAGCCATTTAGGAGCTGATACGCGCATAATGGGATTTCTGGAGCATTGTTTAGCTTGCTCGGCATTGGATTTATCTTGTTCGAGGTAAGTAACTCTTCTAATCTTGGAGCTGAGGGTATGAATCCTAAATATACGTATTATGTGAATTGTCTGGAGGTGACACACATGCTAGGTAACGGGCGTGTGGGCGTGCACTATAGAAATTGTGATATAATTGGTTCCGTAAAATTTTGTAGTCAAATAATCTTGGCATTTTCTATGTAGTTTTATGTGTTAAAGAAATTGAGCTGAGAATCATATTAAAAATCATGTTGAGGCTATGTGCTAGTATTATTAAGACCCACAAAGGTCATATTACTGTTGAATTATTTGTTTAAAATGAAATTTCATACTCAGTCATGTTTATTCATTGCATATCATCTCTCAGTCTCTATTGCTATTTATTGATTCATCATATCATCATTTTGGGCTAGTTTTATGACATTGTGAGCCCGAGAGACTGGAGATATTGATGACGGAGTGAGGCCGAGGGCCTGATTGTAAGGATAATTATGGGATCGGGCTGCACGTCGCAGCATGCCATATTGACTTTATATACTTTATTATTATATGAATCGGGGTTGCCCGCCTGCAGCAGGCCTTATAGGCTTTATTATAGCACGTGAGTTGTCCGTGTGGATACAAATATTGATACTATAGCATATGGGTTGTCCGTGCAACACGTGAGTTGTCCGTGCTAATTATAGTGCTTGGGCTGAAGGATCCCCTCTAGAGTCAGTACACACACCCAGCGAGTGCAGGTACCTACCGAGTGCGAGTGCCGAGCGATTGGGAGGACTAAGTGACTGTGAGGACTGAGTGACTGAGAGGACTGAGTGATTGTGAGTACTTAGTGAAATGATACTCTAAGAGTGTGCATATGATTTTATCACTGAGTTGCATCGCATTGACACGTACATTTGATATACATGCATAGAGATGCATTTTTCTCATGTTGTATGGTATCATGTCATTCATGACTTCTCACACATTTTGGCATATGGGCATAGTGATGTATTTTACACTGGTTATCTGGAAAGAAAATGAGACATCTTATTTATCGTTAAAAGGATTTTTTGGGAAAAATTACTGATTTCAAACTTACTTATATTTTTGGTAAATAATTTGGATTTTCACTGACACACTGGAAAGGCAGAATTGTTTTCAGAAATCATGATTAAGCTGAGCATTTTATCTCTAAGTTACTTCTTTGTTACTTGCTTTATGTTGTTATGAATTGTTGTTGGTTATTGGTGGTGGACCTGACCTTGGTACAAGCTCGTCACTACTTTCAACCTAAGGTTATGTTTGTTACTTATTGAGTGCATGGGGTCGGTTGTACTCATACTACACTTCTGCACTTTGCGTGCATATATTGGATGCTGATGTTGCTGTGATTGACATGAGTTGGATATGAAGACGTACCTGCGTTCTGGTTGTAGCTGCCTCTTGTTCATCATAGCCTTAGAATTATAAAAAATTGTTTATGTACATTTTGAACAGATGATGTATTTATTTCATACCAACTTTGAAATTTCTAATTTTAGAAGCTCATGATTTGTACTACCAGTCTTTGGGGAGTGAATTAGAGTCAATTAAATATTAATTGAATCGGATTATTGTTATTGGGCTTTCCTAGAGGGTGAGGTTAGGTGCCATCACAGGTAGTTGGATTTTGGGTCGTGATAAGGTGGTATCAGAGCCCTAGGTTCATAGGGTCTACAAGTCACGAGCAAGTGTCTAGTAGAATCTTGCGGATCGGTATGATGACGTCCATACTTATCTTCGTGAGGCGACATGGCATTTAGGATAATTTCCCACCTTTATTTCTTTATCATGCGTAATTGATTCAACTTGAAATATAACTCTTTGAATTCCTTCCACGCATTCGTGTGCGTATGTGAGCGCTCAGTATCAGCTGTGTATTGCCGACTTGTGATTTCAGAGATGATATGCGAGATGTGTATTGTGTGTTTTGGTGATGGGAGGACTTGATGCCATGGTTGAATCGCAACTTAAGCTCGGTAGCTTCAGTTGTAACTTGTACATTTGGACTCATATGTCCGGTAATGTCCCTACGAGTGGAATTTGTGGATCGATGAGCGGTGACATGGATTTGTGATGAGTATGATGCAATTGCAGGATGTGTTAAGATGATTTGAATGTGACGAGAAGTGTTTCCTTGAAATGTAAAAGTGTCACGACCCGAAATACCTACCGGCGGGACCGTGATGGCGCCTAACATTTCACTTGCTAGGCAAGCTAATGTTAGAGAATCATTTAAGCCAAATCCTTATTCACAATAGTAAATAACAATAATTAGCTAAGATGAAATATAATAAGTGCGGAATAATATAAAAAAACCTATATTAATTACTACCTCCCGGATCTGGAGTCACAATTCACGAGCATTTTAGAATTTACTACAAGTGATAGTCTGAAAGAAATACAACTGTCAGAATGAAAGAAAAAGTAGAACAGAAAAGATAGACGAGGACTTCAAGGTCTATGAACGCCGACAAATCTACATTAAGTCTCCGGATAGCGGCCCAATAGCAAAAATCTCGATCAACCTGAGCCGGTACCAAAATCTACACAGAAAGTGCAGAGTGCAGTATCAGTACAACCGACCCCATGTACTGGTAAGTGTCGAGCCTAACCTCGACGAAGTAGTGACGAGGCTAAGGCAAGACACCTACAAATCAACATGTATAATTTTACAGTGTATATACAAATAACAGTAATGAAGAGCTAGACATGAAATATCGGGAGGGGAAAACATGCTGGGGGAAATATGAAATGAATAGCAACAACAAAATGAGAACTGGAACAATCAATATACTGTGAATCAATAGGAGCACGAATACAGTAAAGGAAAAATGCACGGCATCACCCTTCGTGCTGTTACTCTTGATCTCACCATAAAATCAATAAAAATGACACGGCATCACTCTTCGTGCATTAACTCTCATATCATATCACGACATCACCCTTCATGCATTAACACTCACAATATGGCACGACATCACCCTTCGTGCATTAACTCTCACAATATGGTACGGCATCATCTTTCGTGCATTAACACTCACAATATGGCACGTCATCACCCTTCATGCATTAACACTCCTCCTTACCATAATGCAATGCATAAATAACAACAGGGAGATAGAATAACAAGTACAAGCCTTCAACATTTTTGTTCCGTAATATCAATCTCAACTTTGAAATAAATACTCGATTATCACCAGAAAATCTGTAAACATGATAAGAACGATCACTTTAACAACACTACTATAAACATGTAGTAATTAGGCATAGGAAAGAGACAATATAAGAAAAATGGGAGAATCAGGGAAAATAGGTAAATTAGAGGCGCATAAGTACTCGTCACCTCACATATACGCTGCTCACATGAATTTCACATCGCAAATAATCTGAGGTTCCTAATTCCCTCAAGTCAGGGTTAGACACAATACTTACCTTGCTGCGAAGGCCACTTAATTCTCAATCATAGATTTTCCTCTAGAATTCACCTCCAAACCACTCGTATCTATTAAAAAATGACTAAATAATATCAAATATTGCTAAAGGAATCAATTATATAAAAATAAATTTCCCAAATTTTCGTCCAAAACTCAAAAAATCAACCACTGGCCCGCGTGGTCAAAACCAGAGATTCGGACCAAAATTTATTTACCCATTTACCCCTAGCTCGGATATATAATTGGTTTTGGAATCTGATCTCAAATTGAGGTCTAAATCTCCAAATTTTCGAAATTCCTAGTTTCTACCCTAACCCCTAATTCTACCATGAAAACTCTAGATTTTAGGTTGATAATTCATAAAATGTAATGGGTAATTGAAAGAAAATAGTTTAGAATCACTTACCAACACTTTAGGAAAGAAAATGACTCTTGCAAATCACCTCTCACCGTTTGGTTTTTGAGAAAATAATTCTTTTTTGGCTAAATCCCATGTTTGGATTCTATTAAGTATTGGGTAACAGTGTGCATCGCATTCTCGAGGCCACTGTCGCGTTCGCGAAGAGTATCGGCTGCCAAGCCTTCGTGTTCGCAATACCTTGCTCGCGTTCGCAATACCTTGCTCGCGTTCGCAATGGCTACTCCCCCCTTGCCTTCGCGTTTGCCAGACATTGCTGCGTTCGCGATGAAGGAACGACCAACCCTCCCCCATGTGTGCCTAACACTACGCGTTCGCGAGGGGCTGTTCGCGTTCGCGAAGGGTAACACCCCCATCGCTTCGCGTTCGCAACCAAGCCTTCGCGAAGAAGAAAATTCCAGCCTCATCAGTTTACTCTTCGCGTTCGTCAGAGTACCTTCACGAACGCGAAGAAGCACATGCCATAACACTAGAATCTGCAGAAAACCAGATTTCCCAAAGTTCAAACATCTCGTGGCCTATACGGAACTCACCCGAGCCCTCGGGGCTCTAAACCAAACATGTACACAAGTCTGTAAACATCATACGAACTTGCTTGCTCGATCAAATCGCCAAAATAATCCCTAGAACTACGAATTTAGCGCCAAATCAAATGAAATTCTGAAGGACACTTTAAAATTTCTATCTTCTCAACTGGACGTCTGAATCACGTCAAACCAACTCCGTTTCTCACCAAATTTCACAGATAAGTCTTATATATTATATTGGACCTATACCGGGATCCGGAACTAAAATTCAGATCTGGTATTAACAAGGCCAAACATCAACCAATTCTTAAAAGTAATTAAATTTTTAGTCTTTTAATTTTCATCAAAAATTCTTAACTCGAGCTAGGGACCTCTGAATTCGATTCTGGGTATACGCCCAGGTCCCATAATTCGATACGGACCCACCGGGACCGTCAAAATACGGATCCAGGCCAGTTTACAAAAAATGTTGACCGAAGTAAAGTAAAATCAACTTTTATGGTAAAAATTCTTATTTTCACAAATGTTCTACATAAAAATTTTCCGGAAACATGCCCGGACTACACACGCAAATCGAGGAGGGTAATGAGATTTTAAGGCTTAAGAGCGCAGAATCAAGTTCTAAAATATAAGATGACCTTTTAGGTCATCACATTCTCCACCTCTAAAACAACCGTTCGTCCTCGAACGGACATAGAAAAGTACATGAGCTGGTGAAAAGGTGGGGATATCTACTCTGCATATCGGACTTGGACTCCCAAGTAGCTGGCTCAACAGGCTAACCTCTCCATTGCACTCCAACTGAAGGGTAATTCTTTGATCTCAACTGGCGAACTTGCCGGGCTAGAATAGCCACCGGCTACTCCTCGTAAGTCAAATCCTTGTCTAACTGGACAGAGCTGAAATCTAACACATGGGACGGATCGCCGTGATACTTTTGAAGCATGGACACGTGGAATACTAGATGAACAACTGCTAAACTAGGTGGCAACGCAAGCCTGTAAGCCACCTCTCCCACTCTCTCCAGAATCTCAAAAGGTCCGATATACCTAGCGCTCAACTTTCCCTTCTTTCCGAACCTCATTACACCCTTCATGGATGATACCCTAAGCAACACTTTCTCCCCGACCATGAATGCAACATCACAAACTCGACGGTCGATATAACTCTTCTGCCTGAACTGAGCTGTGCGAAGTCGATCCTGAATAATCTTGACCTTATCCAAGGCATCATGTACTAAGTCTGTGCCCAACAACCGAGCCTCCCCCGGCTCAAACCATCCGACCAGTGATCGACACCGTCTACCATATATTGCCTCATAGGGAGCCATCCGAATGCTCAACTAGCTGTTGTTGTAGGCAAACTCCGCAAGGGACAAGAACTTATCCCATGATCCTCCGAAGTTTATAACACATACGCGGAGCATATCCTCCAAGATCTGAATAGTGTGCTCGAATTGTCCGTCCGTCTGAGGATGAAACGTTGTGCTTAACTTAACCCGCGTGCCCAACTCACACTGTACTGCTCTCCAGAAGAGCGAGGTGAACTGTGTACCTCGATCAGAAATGATAGACACGGGCACACCATGAAGAAGAATGATCTCACGAATGTAAATCTCTGCCAACCACTCCGAAGAATAGGTAAC
>AWOL01S0121320.1:0-12936 GCA_000715115.1 Nicotiana otophora
TCCGTAGGAAGTATTATTAGTAATTTTTATTATTTTAATATATATAAGCGAGGGAAGTGGTGGAAAAAATACATGTAATGAAAACAAAAGTATGAACTTTCCCACCGATATCAGTGGGAATCATGCAATCTGTAACTAAAAGGACGTACCTTCCCACAAATTCAGTAGGAAGTCTGAAAAAAATTTTGTGCATTGTGCTGCTTTTTATACTACACCACCTATCAAACAAAAATACAACCACTAACAACAAGCCTAAATACAATTAAACATTCACATACAAAATTCAGCATTGATTCTCATCCATTTCATAAACATCTAACCAAAACAGAAAATACAACAAACCAATAATGCAACTAAACACTCAAATAAAACATTCGGCATTCAATCTTATCCAATTGAATGAACTCCTTCAATGATTGTTTGAAATTCCGCAAGTCTATATAACTCTCCTGGGATGGTTGGATTGGCTTTCCTTGATCATCGGTTGGTTGGCTTTCAATGAACTCCTCCAACGATTGTTTGAAAGTACTCTGCAAAAAAATTACAACTATTATATCAAAGGAAAAGCTTTCAGGCTTCATAAAGTTAAATCGAATTCAAAATCTAATAATAATCCTCTAATTTGATTTTACATGAGTAATGTGATATTACCTTTAATTTTACATGAGTGAAAGCTCCTTGGACAAGAATGGAGGATTTGCAAAGAAAAGAATGAGAGTCAAAATGAAAAGAAAGAAGAGGGGATATACTACAATAGGAAAGACATTCTCACTAACTCACTGAGAATATTTGTGGGAATTGTCTTATTAAATTCGCTTTTTTTTGTGAAATTGTTTTAACCTCGCGGGTTTTTTGGACCAAAATTCAAATTTCAAAATTTTGAATTTCCCACTACATCCGTGGGAACATTATAATATTTTTTTTATCTTTAGATTCCCACTGTTTCACTGGGAAGAGTTTAATAACTTTATATAGTAATTTTTCTAATGTATTTCCCACTGATTCGGTGAAAAATAAATTGCACACTTTTTTGCGCTAAATAATTCTCACCTATAGTCTATGGGAACGTTTTAAAAAAAGGTAAAAGAAAACCCTTTCATTTCCCATTGCATCTGTGGGAACATTAAAATAATTTTTTATCATTAGATTCCCACTGTTTCACTAGAAAAAGATTAATAATTTTATATAGTAATTTTTCTAATATATTTCCCACTGATTCGGTGGGAAACAAATTGCATGCTTTTTTGCGCCAAATAATTCCCACCTATAGTCTGTGGGAACCTTTTAAATAAAAAGATAAAAGAAAACCCTTCCATTTCCCACTGAGTTTATCTAAATTGTAGTGGAAACTGCCACTAATAATATATCTGTGGGAAATTTGTATTTTTCTAGTACTGTGGACACATTTCCAAAGGATAACATAATGTGATAGGAACATTCGGAACACGTTTTGAATACATAATTTTCGACACTTTGCTTATTTGGGACAATCGAATTTATTGGGAACAACTCGTAACATAGAATAAGGAACTTGAGACAACCATACTTGAAACTTACGGGAACATCATGGAATTCAATTATAAGAGATTAGTTTAGCCAACATACCTTGCTTTGAGCTTTTCTTAAATTACTACAATGTTTCGAAAATTCTAGCAATCCCAATCTATTTTGAGACATAACAAAATTGAATACAAATTAGGAAGGTATTCATAGTTTCAGCTCATTTGAGCATTTTATCAAATACTAGGTGTGCAAATTTGGCTACAAGGTTCTTCTACAAGATTTCCTTCACTCCACAACTCAATCCTTACTTATTTGAGCTCAACAATATTCCCACAAACCTTATTGGTACAAGCATATATACATAATACTCTTACACCCAAGAATCATACTCTCAATCACCCATCTTTTACCCCAAACTCGGAATTGAAGACTAGAGGTTTGAATCTTACCTCTTGAGTGAAGATATTGTGAGATTTCCTCGTTGGATTTCAAGGTTTGAACAAGATCTTAGTGAACAAAATACTTCATCTACTTCCTCTCTCTATAACACTCCCACTTATCTCTAAAATCATCAGATAATTGCCCCAAAATAAGCCCCAAAACCTATTTATCAAAATGGGGTCGGGTTATGAAAATAGGAAAATTAACCCTCCGAACTCAGGTCTGCGGTCGTAGAATGGACCGCAGAATGGATATGCGGGTCGCACAATGGACCGCAAAACTGATGCACAGAACTGGGCTGCACTGGTAAATTCTGCGACCATTCTGCGGTCCGCATACCACTTCTGCGGCCTGCAAAATGATTCAGTGGTCGCAGAATTGGCCGCAGAATCACATTCTGCGAGCCTTTGGTAATTTGGCCATAACGTCTTATAAGAGTGTCCAAATGACGAACGGTTTAAAGCGTTAGAAACTAGACTCGAAGATCTTTAATTTGATAGGTCATCCATAACATAAATCCTCATATATATGTAGATATACTCGTCCAAAATTTGATTTTGTGCATACTCATTTGGAACTTTTAGTCTATCATGTAATTTCCAACTTGACTTGGACGTAGGGATCTCCTTATACCCCACATCACTTGTAATATGGCTCATACACTTATTTATCATATNCGCAAAATGATTCAGTGGTCGCAGAATTGGCCGCAGAATCACATTCTGCGAGCCTTTGGTAATTTGGCCATAACATCTTATAAGAGTGTCCAAATGACGAACGGTTTAAAGCGTTAGAAACTAGACTCGAAGATCTTTAATTTGATTACGTCATCCATAACATAAATCCTCATATATATGTAGATATACTCGTCCAAAATTTAATTTTGTGCATACTCATTTGGAACTTTTAGTCTATCATGTAATTTCCAACTTGACTTTGACGTAGGGATCTCCTTATACCCCACATCACTTGTAATATGGCTCATACACTTATTTATCATATCTAATTGATATCCATTATATTAATAGTCCTCGTCTGCACACAAAATAATATAATTAGCACCCATCAACTATCTCACTAGAGCTTAAGTACTTCAAAATTTTTCGGGGTGTTACAATTAAGTTATTTCGTCATTTTTATATCGTAAGAGTAAAAGATCTACATTATTTTTAAAATAATTAAATAAACTATTTTGGTGTAGCACTCCTAGATTCCTATTCTTAGTTGACAGCTATAAAGTGCTTGGATGTTTATTGCATCGATACAGTTAAACTTAACTGGGTTAATAATTTTCCTTTTAAAAAGATTCAGCCTTTAAATCTTTTTAATACCCAAAGTAAATCCAAGCCATCAGTTTTCTATGGACAGATGGCAAGAATTTTAGGGGGTATTGACTATCACTAGATTTATAATCACTAGAGCAAATCCGGACCTATATATATCGATTGTAGAATTAACCTAAGAAAAGTTTTCAGTGTAGCGACAAAGGGGTTTAAAACATGTTTTTGGTCCTGAGTTGGACTTAAGCTGGACATTTTAACATTCTTTGATCCTATGGTCTCCAATCCTTCCTCCTCACGTGCTTGTAGGTAATGTAGGAAAAAGCAGCTTAAGAGTTTATGCTTATTCAACAAACGTTAAAGATATTTGCTATATATTCAGTGAAAGTAAATTTCTTTATTCCTATATCCTAATTAGACCTTTTTAACAGCAATAGGGGGCACATCCATCAGCCAAATGAGATTGGATCATTAAATGAATGCTTAGAAAATTATAAACTTACAATTCGAATCTCTGTGACAAAATGCTACAGGTTCTTTCCTCATATATTTTATCCAAATGAGATCATTCGTATGAAAGTGAATAAGAAAACATTAAGAGTCTATACTTGGCTTGCTATTCATTCCGAGTTCTTTAAGCTTATTAAGCTCAGGCAATATCACCGAACCAAGATCAGGTCGATCTTTCTTCCGCAGCTCAGCACACTTGAGTGACAATTTTGCATAGTTAAGAGTTTCTTCCATTGGCCAGTTTGGCACTGTTGGATCTAGTATGTCTGCAAATGTTCCGTTCTCAATGGCCCTCTCGACGTGATGTGTTAAACCCATCGGGGGCCTTGCAGTAATAATTTGGAGCAACATCACACCAAGTGAATATATATCTGATTTAGTCCCTAACTTTCCTGTTTGTTGATATTCAGGATCAATGTAACAAAACGTTCCTGCAGCTGAAGTCATGTGATATTGTGTAACACAATCAGCTACAGATGGTGGAACTAACCTTGCCAAGCCAACATCACTTATTTTGCAGGAATAATTGCTGTCTAGAAGAATGTTCGCTGGCTTAAGGTCACGATGGACAAGAGGTTCTGGTTTTGCTTGGTGAAGGAATAGGAGCCCCGTTGCGATCTCAGCAGCAATTTTAAACCGAATTTCCCATGGGATTGGAGGGGTGTTACCTTTCCGGAACAGGCGATCTTCCAGGCTGCCATTATTCATGAACTCATAAACTAAACATCCATACTCGGGACATGCACCTAAGAGTAGAACCATATTTGGGTGCCTCATGAGACCGAGGACTTGAACCTGTAAATGACAAAGCCTATTCTATGAGAAAGGAATCCTCAAACTTTCCATCCAAAAGTCGAAGTTACAAAATGTGCAACAGCATTTGGCTTGTAAAAACTCCCTACTCAAGTCAATCAACTAAGTATTTACAAAATGGTATATTGATAGCATAGATGAGAGAGTAGAGGCCTTCCTCCAAATGAGAGACTACTGGCACATTAATCAGTAGTCTAATTTTTAAAAAGAAAAGGGTTTGTGGTGCATATCTAACACTAACAATGGATTCTTAACAGTGCTTTTTACAAATTGTAACTGAAGCATATACACAGAACAAAAAGTTTTAGATTAAGCATATACATAAAAGTAATCATGTTATGCACCAGAATACTTCAAGATACATAAATTTTTCAGTCTAAAACTGGCATTTTGTCATGCTTCCCTTTAGTGATCCAGTATAAAATAAATCTATAGTTGACTTAATGCACAGAATTCAATAAAGAAGAAAGTTACTCAGCCAAACAAAAAATATGTTTTATACATTGTATTCATAATATGCAGCATAAGATCAATTTCTGTCAAAACATCGGAGAGATAACATACCTCTTGCTTGAACTGTTTCATCCCTTGTGCAGCATCGGATCTCAGAACTTTAATGGCAACGGGTGTGTGATCAAGTTTCCCTTTGTAAACAGGGCCATATCCACCTTCACCAATCTTCTCCGAATTTGAGAAGTTTTTGGTGGCTGCCTCAATCTCTTCTATTGTGTATTTCCTATAGCAGAGATCACTCCGAGATAGATCATTTAATGCTAGATTCTTTTCTTCTGTCACTCGCTTGGCCTTCAACTCCGCATATTTTCTTCTTTTTGCTTCTATCTCAGCCAACTTTTGTGCTTTTTGAGCAGCTTCAATGGCAGCTCTGCCTTTCGCTTTTTCCATCTCAGCAATAGCGAGAGCTGCCTCTTCAGAAATACGGGCTTGTTTGAACCTACTTGCTTCTTTCATTTTCCATTGATGAAGCTCTTTAGCCTGAAAATTAGAAGACATTACATATGTAACTCCGATAATTAGAAAAAACGAGACTTGGCATGAAACATGTAAAACTTATCCAAGGATAAGAAAAGGGAGAAAGCTAATTAAGACAGACTTCTTACTTTCCAATTTGTGTTTCAGAGGGGCTTGTGTGGGATCAGAGACACAGTAACAACTTGTTCAGAAACTTACACACGATTGAAAAATCACGTATTACTTTTTAATTCATACATTGGATTGATAATATGTGTCTTATCATTCTTCTATATAAAAGTCTTGATCTTATGGTGTTGCTTGGCTGCAGCCATGTGGTCCTGGCTTTGGTTGCCCCAAGAATCTTTATTACTTATTTTTAATTTACTATACAAGTTCAGTTGAAACATAGAATCGACCTGATCTAGATATCTGCCTTGTTTTAAAAAAACAATCAGTAACAATGGACTGAATATTCACTTCCACAAATGCTAGTTAACTTTGAAGAAAACACATGTAAGGAAATTTCATTTGCAGAAGGCTGGTTTTTACATGCCTTTTGTCTAATAATTTAAATGACTTTTAATCTTGCGGTTCTAGACACTTAAAAAGTTATACCGTTTGGTTTGCCGAGACAGCTTCTTTGCAAGCTGTGTTGTACATATCCAAGGTTTGCCTTAGCTCTAGCTTTAATCTGTTCATCTCAGCTTCCCACTGCATATAGCAATTGATGATGAAGAATATATTACTAAATAAAACTGCTTTTTCTTTCACAACAATCAAAATAGTTAAGACTGTCTATTCATACTTCACTTACCGAAGATGAGGAGCTACAATTGTCTTTTACTGAAACTTGAGTGAAATCAAGATTTTGAGTTGTGATATCCACTGATCCATGGCTAAGAGGTGCAAAGATACCTCTATCATCGGACGGAGAACTGCGGCTATATGAATTCCTAGGCTCTCTAGTATGAACATCAAGATTGTCTATTGATGCATTAGATGGTCCAATTTTGGGCTTCTTCATTTCAGAACCTACAATATTTTGCTCTGGCATCGTATGTACTGACCTGTTTTGTAGCATTAGTTTATTAAATCTTCAACATAAAAAAGAATTATCACCATCTTTGATAGAGCATCAGAATTTAAGCTGTTCCTCTATGCAGTTTTCAACACTCAAACTTCTAAGATAAGATGGTGATACAACAAATAAAAGCTAATGATTTGCAGTTCAAACTCGGGACACTGCTTAAACTTACTTTCCCTTAGCCATGTTGGATAAGTTTGTATATAATGACAAAGTCTTCATAGTAAAATATTTGGAAGAAAAGTAACAAAAGATATTTCAATGGCGTTGATTTTAACATCTTTAATAACTAATATTTTGTTTTACACCAAGATATGTCTAATAATTGGAGTACTCAGTGAATGGAAATTGCCAAAATTACTGAAATAAATACAATGAATTAGAATTGCTTAAGATTCATTTTGCATAAGTTATGACAAGTTTACTGGTGATTCTTGGGGTTTAATCCGGATACCTAGTAGCATCATGAGAAGTTAAAGTGACAATCTTTGGTTCATTCATTCTTGAAAACAAGCATGCAAGCAGTAGACGCAGCTTCATTTCTGTTTTCATATGCTAGCTAGTTTGAATGCACTTGGGCTCAAAAGTAACTGCCAATCTTAAGGCTATTGGTAGTGTAGGAAGACTCTCCCTAGCCACTACAATGACCCCGACCCTGACGCTAGCTGAGAAGCACCTTTCACTTTTCCATTTACCAAAAGTCTGCTCTTCCGGTTTATCCTTTCTGATTCCGTCACCCAAACTCATAAGAAACAGGCCTAGCTGCCTTGCCATAACCTGTCCTCAGACAGCTCATATTTCATTGAAATGTTTACCGAATATTTTTCTCAGTAAATTCCTCAAAGTTTAGGACAATAAGCAGTCAGTGCACAAGCTTTTCCCAAGCTCAACAATACTAAAAAGGTTGACCAGAATACATCCTCAGTTATTTGGTACCTGGATACATCTGATGATTCAGAGTAATTACTTAGCCTAGCTGCTGACCACGCTTGGGAAGATGGTAGCGTTGCTGACAAAGAACTAGCAGAAGGTTTTGCTGCTGGTCTGACTGACTGTTGCTTTCCTTTGGAAATCACGTATACAGTACAGAAATCTGGTGCAGACTTGTTTATGATAGTTGGCACATCATGACTCCAAAATTTCCTGCAAAAAAGAAAGACAAAGATCATCCTTTAAGCTATTTATCCACAAATCAAACGGAGTAAGAGCAAGTAATTGATCATACTAACCTGGAAAGAGCACTCCTTGATGATGCACCAAGAACAATGTTGGTGACGCGGTGGTTGTTAATATAGTCTAGAAGTCCCTTAGACACTTCAATATCCTCAATGACAACCTCCTTCACTGCTATCTTCACCGATCATTTGAACATGAAGTTAGATTTAATCAGCAATATTCCACAGTGATATAAACCTATTTTTCTCACTTTGTTATATAAGATGCTATGTGGGTACGCAATATATTGCTCGAATGGTGCAAAATGCATTTACGCTAGGATACCATGTTTTGTGATCTTACAGGCCTCTTATAGGATGAGCAGTCTTTAAGCTTTGTTGACCTAAGTTTCTCACGTATGAAGCTTATTGTTTTTGCTAGTATTGACGTCTAAAAATTATTTCAAGTTCTTCTATAGGGCATTCAATATAGCAAAATTGTCATCGAGGAAGAAGGCGTAACACGAACAGAAAGATACAAGTTCTAACTTTAATATGCATTTTCTCAAAAGCACCACATGCACTTGTTTTATGTATTCTAGTCTACTAAATTGATCAACGTACCCCTTTACGTGCAGAGTAAGCCCTGAAAGGTGTAAAGACCTTATGAGTATCTTGATCACTCAATCCGCGATTTGAACCTTGAACAACACCATTCTCTACGAAGTAAGCAGAAATACCATCATAAATAATACAAATAGAAGGCATAGGTCATAAACATTCAATTAGGAAGCAAAAAGGGCAACGCGGGTGAAGCCTTACACTGCAAAAATGTTCACCCACCCTACCCCTCTTAGCATTTCTCTCCATTTTTAACTCACCCCGCCTGCTTAAGTTTTCTTTTATACCCAACTTTATGAGAAACGGGTTAAAGAAATGGGTGCATTCAACAGTAAAAGATGTTAATTTTCATTTAACCTGCCCCTGCTTTTGATTTTCAGAAAATACTTAGTTTTAACCTGTCCAAACCCGCTCCCCAGATAAGAGTTCCCCTGTCTTGTCCTATCGTGTTTATGATTTGCCCGCCCGCCCCATTGCCATCTCAACATTCAATACCTAGCTTGAATGCTGCAATAGATATAAACTTCTAATCCAGTTTTATCCAAAAGAGTTCTTTTACATTACCAACTTGGGAAATTAAGAAATCCAGCAGTATAGGATACCATGATGAGACTATATTGAAATAATGCAAGTTCTTGATTCAATTGAACAATCAAATGAAAAAAGAGCGATAAAATTAAAGGAGAGGAAAATGTGATGAAAGAGGGAGGGTACCTACGATTTGTTGAGTTCTTGATCCGAACATGGACCAACACAAGCGTCGGATTGCTTATCACGAGATGATCAACAGCCCATTTGACAGCAGAGGCGCTGTGCTTGTCTTTATCAACGGCCACAATGGTGGGGTGGCTACAATCATCGGACGAAAATGACAAAGGCATTTGCTGTTCCGAGGAAGGGATTGATACCCTTTTTGTGTGGAATAATATTCCGAGGAAGGGATTCAATAAACCCCTTGTGACTACCAAAAAGAGTTATTCTCTTTTCCTTTCTGAATCTTAATGGAGAGACGGAAGAAGAGAAACAAGAGAAAACATGTCTCTATTCTTTTCTACGTGGAATCTTAACAGTTCGAAACCAAAGCATCAAATGTCATTGGTGTTAAACAAAAGATTGTCTTGCCGCCAAAAAATGGTGGCTAATCTGCCTTTGCGTCTACCTCCGTACATTTTTTCAGAGTGTTTGACCCAAGGAAGACTACATTTTGGTCCAAGTTCAAAACTCAACGCAAAAATTTAGAGATTTTTTGTTTAAACTAATTTTTTCTTTTTTAAGCAAAAGCCACCAATTTTGGTATTGGGTTCAAACTAATATAAATGCTAGTGAAAGATACGTTTCTTTGATTAAGAAAATAAATAAAATCTAACGGCCATTGGAGACGAATTGAAAAAAAAATACATCTATATATAAGTTACTCAATACTTGTGATGGAAGGTGGCTGCAACATATTCCCCGCTGAGTGAACCCATCAACATTTGTCCTCCTACCATCATCATACAGCAGCTTATATAAATTAATGCACAACATGGAGCCACATAAAGACCCCTAAGCATCAATACACCCATATAAGTAATTACATAGGACGACAAAATTCACAACTACCCAATTCTAACCACCAAGATTAGTCATTTAGCCTTTAAGAGTGCGAAAAAGAGTACCGGGGATAGAGCACGGCTATGCAAACGAATTAACAAATAAAGCATGCCGCCGTTATGTGTGGGAATCACCATTGGAAGCGAAGGAGAAAGTTTATAAACATACTCAGTAAGTCTCATACACAATCTGTAAATATTGAGACAAGTCTTTGAGATACCATGATGTTGTTGAGATAATAATTAAACTTGTTCATGCATTATCTGTCTTTATTTTTAGTTCATGAACTAGTAGATTAAGTGTACTAGGGGATGCATGCATTGGTGGAAAACTCTATTATTAGTCTAGTAAGTTCTTGTTCATTTACTTGGGATAGGAGAAGTCTAAAATCAAATTTAGATACATGAATTCTAGGCTAGATACATTGTGCAAATATCATGGCCCCAAATTCCCACCTTAGGATGTCGTGATGACTCTTAGTCCCTAAGACTAGGTAAGCCTAACATACATTGAAAATTAGCAGAAATAACAACTTCGATATCAAATTAAACTGTTAAACTATCATAATAAAACTTAAAACGATACAACTGTCAAATATCTCCAAAACCACTGGATATGAGTCATAAGCTCTACAGAGAATGCACAAATAATCTCTAAATACAACTTTGTTTGAAGTGAAGATAAACAATAGTAAAGCAACGGAAGAAGGTAACTTCGAGACCTACGAGCGTCGAGCAGGTATACCTTGAAGTCTACGGAAAAACTGGTCAATCACTGGCGTCCAGCACGAGCAGATATACCTGAATCTGTACAAAAATATGCAGAAGCATAGCATGAGTACACCACAACAGTATCCAGTAAGTATCAAGCCTAACCTCGATAGAGTAGTGACGAGACCAGGTCAAGACACTTACTAGACCAAAGAATCCTAAACAGATTATAATATAATCTAATAACGGAAAGCAAATAATTAAATGGCAACAAAGCAGTATAATGATGTAAGGCTACAACAGATGTAAAATCAATAAAGGACAACAAGAATGAGAATGTGATAAGACCAACAAATAATCAAATACAGTCAAATACAAGTGAGTCAAATGAAGAATAACAATAACCGTTCCACCAACAAGCTCTTTCAACATAGAATATACAATAAGAATCACGACCGAGGCACCACACCTTATTTTTCTTCACATTTCACAAATCATAACCACAATCTTCCATATATCANGTACAATAAGAATCACGATCGAGACACCACACCTTATTTTTCTTCACATTTCACAAATCATAACCACAATCTTCCTTATATCATTGCTTGAGCCTTGCATTTATTTTGAAAATATTTTTTCAAAATAGCTACACGCGTTTTAGCCCCCATATCTCACCGTGTGGCTTCAAGTAATTTCCTTACTAGCAACACGCGTATAAATCTCACTTTATCCCACTGCATGCGTTTCAATATTCACCCTTATACCACCGCATGCGTATCGATGTCACAGCACAATAATCAACTCGCATCACATGTGCCCATATCACAACGTTACCAAATCAACAATAACAATATTACCACAACACATAGCCCACGACTAAACCACAATATGTACAAGAATCTCCATAGTAACAAAATGAATAAGAAACAACTAAACAAGGAAAGATATCTTGATAATTAATAATTTCAATCTCAATGTATTATTGTCTTTCACAACTACATCTTCAATAACTCACAAATAAGGTATTTCTAAGAAATGGCAACTTTCACTCCAAGTGCATAACATAAGCTTAACAATGAAAGAGATAGCATGGAATAGAAACTGCTTCTAAATGCATGAGAATAACTCAATAATGGAATGAATAACATGTAACAACAACTACAAATAAAGGCACATAAGGGAAAACCTCGACATTGAAAACTAGCATATGTAATAACAACTTCAAATAAGGCATGTAAGAATAAACTTGACAACGAAAGATCGAACAAATAATTATAGCTTCAACTAAGAGCTTAGTCAAATACCACATAAAGGTCGTGTACACACTCGTCACCTCATGTATACGTCTTCCACATAACTAAAATAGTACAATGAACCCAAATCCTAAGGGGTAATTTCCCCACACAAAGTTAGGTATGATACTTACCTCAACTAGACCAAATCAACACTCAAAAATAGCTTTTCTTTTAAAATTCACCTCAGCACGGCTCAAATATAACCAAAAATAACTTAATATCATCAAACAATGCAAGAAAAACTAATTATGATAAAAGTTATGATCTTTATACAATTTCCCAAAAGTCAACAAAAGTCAACCCCAGACCCGCCCGGTCAAAACCTGGGTCCAAGGGTAGATCCCAACTATCCATAACCCCACCAGTCCATATATGTGTTTTGTTTTCAAATCCGAGTCTAATTCAACTCTCAAATCTCAAATTTTTATTTTTCAAAACATAGACAAATATCCTCAATAGATCTCTTTGTTTCTCATATATTTGATGTTAAATCTCATATATAATCATGAAATATGGTTGGAAATTGATCAAAATCACTTACCTAATGCTTTTATGTGAAACTTCCCTCTCCAAATTGCCTACTACCGAGTCTAAGGTTCTAAAGAGAGAGAAATGAGATCAAATCTCGTCATTCCATCCCTTTTATTCAGTTGCAGATGTGGCAATTGCGATACTGGGTTCGCAATTGCGAAAAAAGACTAGCAATTGTGGCATTTGACAACCTAAGGGGAAGTCGCAAATGCAACACTGGAATGCGACCAAAATGTTACAATTGCGAAACTACCCATACTAGCCTACGCTTCGCAATTACGAGCGAGGAACCGCAATAGCGAGGCCGGTGTTCACAATTGCGATAACTGCAGCAGCAGCACACCAACAACCCAAAAATGAGTTCGGTCCAATCCAAAACACGTCCGAAACTCACTAGAGCCCTCGGGGCTTCAAACCACACATCTA
>AWOL01S0121353.1:2659-19044 GCA_000715115.1 Nicotiana otophora
CACCAAAGTTATTTTTCACACATGATCTTCAAAAGAATGGTGATATCAATGTGCAACAAATCCGTTCAAGTAATAATATGGCTAATCTGTTCACCAAATCTCTACCGACGAAAACCTTCAAGAAACTAGTGTACAAGATTGGGATGCGAAGGCTCAAGGACGTGAATTGATGCACTCATCAGGGGGAGTTAATATGCATTGTACTCTTTTTCCCTTATAAGNGGAGATAGGACAAAATAAATTCCACCAAAGTTATTTTTCACACATGATCTTCAAAAGAATGGTGATATCAATGTGCAACAAATCCGTTCAAGTAATAATATGGCTAATCTGTTCACCAAATCTCTACCGACGAAAACCTTCAAGAAACTAGTGTACAAGATTGGGATGCGAAGGCTCAAGGACGTGAATTGATGCACTCATCAGGGGGAGTTAATATGCATTGTACTCTTTTTCCCTTATAAGATTTTGTCCCACTGGATTTTCCTTGCAAGGTTTTTAACGAGACAACCAAAAGGCGGATTTCTAAACATGTGTACTCTTTTTCTTTCATTAGGATTGTTTTTCCCATAGGGTTTTTTCCTAATAAGGTTTTAACGAGGCACATTATCTATGGACATCCAAGGGGGAGTGTTATAAGAAAAATCAAATTATGGTGGATGTCTACTCTTCCTCCATGATCTTCTCAAATGCTTAATGACATATTCAATGACATATTTCTATGCTTAATAATATATTCAATGACATATTTTTCTTGATTTTTCATGCCTATATAAAGGTCTTGTAATAGATAAGAAAATACACACAATTGAAGAAGAAAATCTCTTCCTTCTCTCTATCTCCATTTCTTTTTCATGTTTTACTAAATTGCTTTTATTTCATAACAACATGTCTTGTTCATGTTTTACTAAGTTGCTTTTATTTTATAACAGCTCCTTATTTTTGAATTGTCATTTCGAACTATACAATAAATGGCGATATTAACAATTAACAACTGACCTTTGCGCAAGTTTGTGTTGAAAGGCATCCGATTTGCTTATTTGGTTGTGTACCAGGCATTTGATTAATTATAAGGGGAGTAAGGGGAGATTAACACACATATAGAGAACTAGCTAGAAGTAGAATTATGATGCTAGTGTAACATGATTAAATTTTTGTGACAAAAGTTTTCTTCGTATAGCTATATCGTTGCTAGCCTGTTTGGCCAAGCTTTTGTGAAATTAAAAGTATTATTTGTCTTAAGAAAATAATTATTTTAGAGAGTTAATTTGAGTACTCGTTGAAGTAATCTTCTTTCAGGCCTAAGTTTATAACCTTATCTTGGAATCAAGAGCAGGTGTAGAAAAAATATTTTTTAGGAAAAAACTATCTTTATCAAAATTTTGAATTTTTCAAACTGTTCCTTCTTAAGTTACCACATTTATCTCTCATAATAAAGATTTAGACTTGTATATCTATTTAAATAATTTTAATTAGAAAGTAAAGTTTTACATATATATTTCTGTAATTTGACAATCAAGTATTTCTTTGAAAGATTAAGAAATCATACACTATATCTGTACACTGACACTCAAAACGATTTTGTTCAAACACAACCAGCTGCTACTCTTCCAAGAGCTTAATCTGAAATTCCATTTTTTTTTTAAATAATCATTTTAATCTTAACATAAATAGATTTCGGAAGATAAGCCAAACAGAAAATCTAGTTGGCCAAAGGGGGGATTCCTCAAGATGCGGGTAAATTGGCATTAAACCACGGTTTTCCTCGTTTATCACAAATTTTCAAGACTCTAAAACTCCCTTATATCGCACAAGTGATATAAGCGTCCGTAAATATCTCTCCTACAAACAAATTAAAGCATAACAAAACATATACCTCTCAAAAGAAAATAGAGTATCATGAAATACACAGCAACCGTCCTTTTACAACAAGGAAAAAGAGAAGAAAACCTCCTAGAGAAAGATTAAGGAGTTGATTAAAGAAAAACCTGCGATTAGCTTCTTCTTAATTTATTTGTTTCCTCATTGAAACGCCAATTAGAAGAATGGAATGGTCCCCAAAATATGCTGCAAATGCATATCTTGACACCCTCAAGTTGGTAAGTCCTCCTTAGATATATATATATATATATATATATATAGGTCTCTTGCTTTTTTCCTCCTGTTTCCCTTTTTCCATTTCCATATTTGAGCACCATGCTGCGCATTATAAATAAATTGCATCATGATCACCTCCATTATAATTAATTTCCCCTAGATGATTTATTTTTTTGTTGGCTTGTTCTGCTGTTGTGGTATATAAATTCTTCAATTTTAACGAACAAAATCCGTGATTCCTGAAACATATAAATAGGTAGTTGAGGATTCAGGCTTGACATATTACTCGTGATATAAAGAGAGATGTTTATCTTTACTGCATTCTTGATTATGATGCAAACAAATATATAGAAGCATATACTCTATCTTAAGAGAGAGAGAGAGATATTTTCTCATAAAAAAGAAAATATGTTCCGATCGTAAACACCTTAGATAAAGCATTGATAATAACCATCTGACATTGGCAGTATCTTTTACAATATTTAAAATATGATCCTAAAGGAAACATTTTCGAATTCACGCAATTAAATAGATGATACGTTCAACAATCTCCTTCTCTTTTTCTTTTTAAAATAAATTACCTTGAATAGGTGAGGGTTTAATTTGTTTAACCCTTCTCAGCGTATTAACTAAAATGGAAGAGAAATACACGTGATTAGCCTCATAACGTCCATAGTGAATCACATGAGGTCATTTTGATATCTAAGCTTTCACAAAAAGGATAAACTGCACATGAATATCTACTATAATCTCATGAGAAAGTTCTGTAATTTCTTTAAATATCCTTGGAAATTGTAGTTTTTGACCACCATGCAATTCTGCTACCATGTCCCCTATCTATAATGAGACGATATATATAAGGTTCTTTTTTTTTTATATGTGAATACCAAACAAAAGGTAAATAAAGAGTGAGTTTTAAGGTGTACAATTTTGAGAAATGTATTTTTTTTTTGCTGCTCCTAAAAATAATAGTTGAAAATACAGTTTTTTTTTGTATATATCTGAATTATATACAAAAAATATACACATTGTATTTTTTTTTAGCTGCTCCTAAAAATAATAGTTGAAAATACATTTTTTTTTTGTATATATCTGAATTATATACAAAAAATATACACAATTTGTTTCAGTCAACCGACCTGCTTTGCCCTAAAATTTGACTAATCAGATCATTTATTTAAAATATAACTACACATTGAGAAACAAGGCAGACAACCTGCGTTATAACAAGTTAAACAACATTGATAGTGATAAAAAGTATTCCTAATATTTTTTACAGTGTATATATAAGTTGAATCCATAACTGTCTATCCCTTTACCATACGCATTCTTCTGCAGTGTAGCAAACACAAGCAGATGTGCAATTCATGCGGAACACAAGAACCAGAGTGCAACGAATTCATATCAGCCTTAGCAGCTGGCATGAGCGCCAAGTTAATAGTAGAAGTCACAACCGAAGGATCTCCATCAACTGTGGCCTTAGCAGCAGCAGCTCGGCAAACAGGAGGCAAATTAGTGTGCATTATTCCTGAGCCAAAACTCGACAAAACACAAAAAGTAATTCAAGAAACAGGGCTAAATGACATGGTAGAGTTCAAAACAGGAGACCCTGTTGAGGTCTTGCATAATTACGAGAACATCGATTTCTCGCTAGTCGATCGAAAGACGAATGATTATGACATGTTAATGGAAAAGCTTGACGTTAATCCTAAAAGATCAGTGGTTGTTACAAATAACGTAGAAGGGAGAAAAGGGATGATAGGAGGAAAATTGAAGAAAATGGAGAATAAGGCTAAGGTAAGGTCACTGCAGCATCCTATTGGTAAAGGATTAGAGGTTACTATGATTGGGAAAAGCACAGAGTTTGGTAAGAAAGAGAGAATTAGCAAATCAGGATGTTATGCTCATCTGATTAGAGGAGAGAAAAAGAATGGACATCATGTAGTGAAGAAGAGTAGTGATAAAAGCAAATGGGTTTTTGTGGTTGATGAAAAAAGTGGAGAAGAGCATATATATAGGATGCCAAAATCATCTGGACCTTGAGTAATTGGAATAATTCTAATTACATGGTTAATTCTTTGAAGCTTTTCTTGGTTTCTATAAGAGAAATGAGAATATTTGTAGGTTTCTGGATTTCGAATGAATGAAGCATGTGATCCGTTGGAAGCATGAATTTCCAAATGAAGAGAGGAGAAATATGAATGTAGGTGAAGTTGCTCGATTGGGGTCAAGTGTTGTGGACACATTAAGAGTTCTTTTTATCTTTCTAATTCTATTTCCCTCCCTCCTCCTTTGTCTGCTTTTCATTGCTGCATCTGATGGGTGCAGAAGGAGAAGGGGAAGGTGCAGTGGAAATAATCGTTGCTTGCATTGGTTGTATTAATTAGGAGGAGATATATATTGATTGCATTGTAAATTGTTTCTTGTTTCCATGTGATCACGCCCAACTCTAGTCCTAAAAAGGATAAGCGGTTACTCCAAATATAATCCGGTCTAAAAGTTCGGAGTCGAATCTCACATAGAACTAAAGCTTAGCTACAACTGTTCACTATCACTAAGAAAACAAGCTCGAACAATTCCTAAGTTATGAATATTAAGATTTTTATATCTAATTAACTAATAAATTAAAGTAGTAGATTAACAACTACAGATATTAAGAGTTGAAAAAAAGATTAAGGAGGTCTAGAGTTATGATTTCCCCAATTATCGGAATCATTCCCGCTATGTCTTCTATAATTTCGCCTAAGTTTTATTTATCGATCGTGAGTACTTTGGGTGTCGTAGTTCTCTCTCGAGCAACTACCACAATTTACTAGACATATTCTCTCGAACTACGCTAGTTGACACTAATTTACCGCTCACTATAATCGCACCAAGGTTTCGTTATCTTTAATCCCGCCTTTAAACCCACCATATTGATCTCTCACATACGTTAGGAGTGATGTTGTTCAACAACAACCTAAATGTGTACTCTCTCTCGAGCAGTACATACTAAATAGGCACAATCAATTGATGGCCATTCAATCAACAGCAACAAACACGTAGTTGAACAAGTAGCGAAATCTAACGGCTCTATTATATAAGAACATAACAAGAATTCATCCTACAAAAGGTTCCATCAAAACCCTAGATAACAAATTAGCTATTCATAATAGTATGCAAAAGTACAATACTAAAATTTATAACCAATAATGAAAATAGGAAAATGGAAATGAAAAACTCGTAGAAGAATTCTCCTCCTTGCTCCTAGCGTGTTCTTGCCTCCTTAGGTCGAATCTTCTCTCCAATAATGTCCCTCCCTTAAGAAATAGGTTCAGAACCCCTTTTATATACATGTTGAGGATGTGTAGGGTCGAAACTACCAAGTCCTAGCCGAATTAGGATGAAATCCTCCCTTAGCTGTCTCGTTTGGCCTAGCGCCAACCTGGACACCGAAATTCTTTCACTTCTGTGCTATTCTGCCATTGGCGTTTTGGTTGGTGTCTTGCGACAACCTGGGCACCAAAATCATACTCCCTCCAACTTCTTGTGTTTTTTAATTTACTTTGCATGCAAACCTACCAATCACTTCAAATTGACTCTTACACATATAAACACCATTATTAAGCTCAAGTCACAAATATTTATGTCACGACCCATTTTCTGAACAAGCCGTGACCAGCACCCGATCACTAAACTTGACCGAGCGAACCATTTGCGCTTATCAAATATGTTGTAACTTCAAACTTTATATGCAACAAGGCAATACTTTAACCAAGTACTTTTAATTAATTTAAATATCTAAAATATACCAACTCCAAAACTTTATTCATAGTAACAACTGAAATACTGCTAAGTTATTATCAAAAACAATTGAATCTTAACCCACCGACTGTGTCTATGAAGCCTCTACTGATACACTGACGCACTGCTCAAGACATGAGATTTTCTGGCCAGTTCTCTAAGTAAACAAAGAAATATCTAAATAATGACGACTCAAAGGTGTACTCCACGAACAAAAGCGGAGCTCACCAATAGCACTGGAAGTGAGAGAAAGCCTAACCCGTAGCCTGCTCACCTGCAAAACTGGTTCCTACGTTGTACCGCAGACCAACGTAGATTCCCAAAAGAGAACGTCAGTGCCATCCATTATACTGAGTGAGTCTCAACGACAGTGAACGAAACTTTAATAAAATATACATTACGAGCAAAGATTCGAAATGCATGGAAAACATAAAGCTTTAAAGAACAATTCTAAAATAATTGCATAATAGCAGTTTATGAATATTCTAAAAAAAATCTTTTCTTTTTCTTTCTTAAAAAAATACTTCACTTTATACTTCAGGAGTACCAACTATCCTGACTTATTTCTGTCTTAGTCACCGTGTATCGGCACGGGTTCGATCCCAACCTAATCGAATAGGCCCAATCCCCGAGGTGCCACTCGCTTCATGGTTCTCAGCGCTCATGTATCATACCTTAGTCTGGCTAAGTAAATTCTCAACAACGAGACCCTTGGTTCGTGTGCTCCCTAATTTGTCACAAGTAGTTTCAGGAAGTCAACGCCTTGATTAGGACCCTCGGCCTGGACGATGACCCCTTCTCAGAATAAACGATACTCCCAAATATCTTTTCTTTCTAAAGCTTCTTCTTGTGACTTTTCAAGTCTAAATTTTGTTGTTGTTTTGAATATCTACACGCAACCTTCTCTTCCATCCCTTGACCTCTCGTTCGTTTCCTTTTTTCTTTCAACAGATCCTTCATTGGGCTTTAGTCCCAATTCTTAATTGTCTTGCTCTTTCTTTTTTGACTTAACAAGTATTTAATGATACTCACTTTTAATAATTAATAATATAAAATTATTAATATTCCCCTAATTGTATATCCAATTATTTTTAAATAGGGAAGTAACTCAAAAGTCAATCAACAGGGGTTAAATCCGTAATAAAAGTATAATTTTTATGCACTCAAGGCAAGGTTTAAAAAATTAAATTCTATAATTGGCGTGTGTTGAAACTTTTATATATTTGAGGAGTGTTACAATCTTCCCTCCTTAAAAACATTCGTCCTCAAATGTTGCTAGCACTACTTACTTGAACTTCTTAAGTTTTCTTAGCACTACTCACTTTCCCATGGGACTCAAAATTTTGGCTAACTCCCTAAATTTTCAAAACTTTCGGCAGAATCTCCCCTGTAAATTGGACTATCCAAAAAGACTATCCCTGTCACCAATACCATAACTACACTAACAACAACCAAGTATACTATAACATGCTATTCATAGGCATCATACATATCTCATAAACTAATTACTCACACTCCGGCAAGGAGGTACCACAATAACCAACAAAATATCTAAAGCACAACACTTCAGCAAAAGTAAATCACTTTAATAAATTAAATGTACTCTGGCATGGTACTAAATTATTTAATAACTAAATATGCTTTGACAGAAACTAAATTACTTCAACGACTAAGTATAATCTAGTAAGGACATAAGCACTTGCTAACTTGTATTTAATAAATGAAATATAAATGTCAAGCCAAACCTAGGTTCACATACCTTGTTCCTCAAATAAATAAGGATACTTCTTCCTCATATCTTCCTCGACCTCCCACGTAGCCTATTTTAAATCATTATTACTCCACAAAACTTTTACCGATGCTATATCTTTTGTTCTCAACTTTCTTACTTGCCTATCGAAAATTTCTATAGGTACCTCTTCATAAGTCAAGCCTTCTTTAATTTCTATGGTATCGGCAGGTATTATATGCGACTCATCATGAATGTACTTTCTATGCATAGACACATGGAAGACAGGATCAACAGAGGACAACTCAATGGGCAACGCTAGTTCATAAGCTACTTTCCCCTTCTTTTCTATATTCTCATAAGGTCCGATAAATCTAGGACTAAGTTTCCCTTTATTACCAAACATCATAACTCATTTCATTGGTGAAACTTTAAAAAATACCTTGTCACAAACCATGAACTCTAAGTCACGATGCCTCTTGTCAGAATAGAACTTCTGACAACTCTGAGTCATTTTCAGTCTTTCTCTAATTAGCTGAACTTTCTCTAAGGCCTCACAAACAAACTCTGTACTGATCAACGGCACCTATGTTGCGTTAAACCAACCCACTAGAGACCTACATCTTCGCCCATACAACGCTTCAAAAGAAGGCATACCAATGCTGGACTGATAGTTGTTATTGTAAGCAAATTCTATAAGTGGCAAGCGATCATCCCAATTACCTCCAAAATCTATAACACAGGCTCGCAACATATTTTTGGGAGTCTGAATGGTCCTTTCTGCCTGACCGTCGGTCAGTGGATGGAAAGCGGTGCTCAAATTGACCTTGGTACCTAATCTTTTCTGAAATGCCTACCAAAAATGCATCGTGAACTGAGGGCCTATGTCATGATTGAAACTGGAGTACCATGCAATCAGACTATTTCTTTGATATACAACTGCGCATACTACTCTGCGAAATCTGTCGTCTTTACTGGTAGGAAATGCGCGAACTTTGTCAGTCGGTCTACAATAACCCAAATTAAATCATGCTTATGGTATGTGCGAGGCAAACCTACTACGAAATCCATATTAATAATCTCTTATTTCCAATGTGGTATCTCTATATCCTGAGCTAGGCCACCAGGCCTCTAATGCTCGACTTTGACTTGCTGGCAATTCAAACATTTGGCCACATGATCTGCTACTTGCTTCTTCATGCCTTTTCACCAATACAACTCTATCCACCCAGGTAGCACCTGGGTAGATAGAGTACCTCGAGCTGTGAGATTCTTCCATTATGGATTTTCTAAGACCATCAACATCAGGCACACATAACCGACCATTCAACTTCAAAACTCCATCACTTCCTAGAGTAAAAGCAGTGATTTCTTTATTTCTGACTCCTTCTTTTAACTTCACTAAGTATGGATCTTCATCTTGCTTAGCCTGAACATGCGCAACAAGAGAGGATTGCGCTAAGGCATAAGCAGTTATACCTCCTTCTTCGGTCTCATCCAATCTAATTCCATCAGTTGCCAGTTTTTGAATTTCTCGACCCAAAGTTCGCCTTTGTACTGTAATATGGGCCAAGACACCCATTGACTTCCTACTAAGTGCATCAACTACCACATTAGCTTTGCTGGGGTGATAAAGGATATTGGTGTCATAATCCTTCAATAGCTCGCGCCACCTTCGTTGTCTCAAATTTAATTCTTTCTGCTTGAAAATGTACTGGAGGCCTTTTTTATATGTAAACACTTCAGAATGCTCGCCATAAAGGTAGTGTCTCCATATCTTTAATGCAAACACCACTACTGCAAGCTCCAAGTCGTGTGTGAGGTAGTTCTTCTCATGATTCTTTAACTGCCTGGAAGCATAAGCAATAACTTTTCCATCCTGCATAAGAACACAACCAAGACTAACTCTCGAGGCATCAAAATACATTGTGAACCCACCCGAACCTATTGGCAAGGTTAACACAGGTGTTGTGGTCAACCTCTTCTTTAACTCTTGAAAACTCTGCTCACAAGCGTCTGACCACTGGAACTTAACTACTTTCTGAGTCAACTTAGTTAATAGAGCTGCAAGTGAGGAAAATCCCTCTATAAACCTTCTATAATAGCCAGCTAATTCCAAGAAACTCCTGATTTCAGTTGGCGTTGTTGGCCTTGGCCAGTTTTTGACTGCTTCTGTCTTCTGAGTGTCTACTTTTATGCCTTCATTGGATACCACATGGCCTAAGAATGCCACTAACTGCAACCAGAACTCGCATTTTGAAAACTTGGCATAAAGCTCATTCTTCTTCAAGATTTGCAAGGCTATCCTGAGGTGTTCGTCATGCTCATCCTTGCTCTTAGAGTATACCAAAATATCGTCTATAAACACGATAATAAAGGTATCAAGGAATGTCTTGAAAACTATGTTCATGAGCTCAATGAATGCAGCTGGAGCATTTGTCAGTTCGAAGGACATTACTAGAAATTCATAGTGCCTGTAGCGAGTTCTAAAGGCTGTTTTAAATATATCCTCTTCTTTGATTCTCAACTGATGGTACCCCGACCTCAAGTCTATCTTTGAAAAGTACTTTGCACCCTGAAGTTGATCAAATAAATCATCAATTCTTAGCAGTGAGTACTTGTTCTTAATGGTAACTTTATTCAACTGTCGATAGTCAACGCACATTCTGAGAGACCCATCTTTCTTCTTGACAAACAGGAACGGGGCACCCATGGTGAAACACTCGGCCTGATGAAACCCTTTTCAAAAAGGTCTTTCAACTGTTCTCTCAACTCATTAACTTCTATTGGAGCCATCCTATAAGGAGGTATAGATATGGGCTGAGTGTCTTGCATGAGATCGATGCCAAAGTTTATGATTCTTTCAGGAGAAATTCTGCGAAGGTCATCTGGGAAAACTTCAGGAAATTCTCTAACAACTGGCACAGACTGAAGAGTTGGTGGTTCTGATTCTTCATTAATGATGTGAGCCAAATAGGCAAGACACCCCTTGCCGATCATTCGTTGTGCCTTAAGGTAAGAAGTAAACTTACCTACAAGCGATGCTGAACTAGCCTTCCACTTTAAGACTTCTTCATTTGGAAATTGGAACCTGACTATCTTGGCACGACAATCTAACATGGCATAGCAGGATGACAACCAATCCATACCTACGATCACATCGAAATACACCATTTCTAACTCTATGAGATTGTCCTCGGTGATGCGAACTTAGACTGAAACTATACAACCTCTATAGACTATTGTGGCTTCCACTAACTCGCCAACTGGAGTAGACACTAGGAATGGCTCACTAAGTTGTTCAGGTTCTAGCCCGAGTTTAATTGCAAAGTATGGAGTCACGTACGAAAACGTTTAACCTGGATCAATTATGGCATAAGCATTATGTGAGCATACTAGAAGTATACCTGTAATAACTTTTGCAGATGTCTCTGCACTCTGACGATCAAGTGTAGCAAACAAATGGGGTTGTCCCCCTCCCTGAGTAACTCGATCTGCACCTCTGCCTGCTCCATGCCCGGCCTGATTATGAGAACCACGAGCCTGAGATGGTGTAACTATAGTAGTTGAGGAACTAGAAGGACGAGTTGATCCCCCACTGAAATTACGTCGCAATTTTGGGCAGTTGGCCTTTATATGACCAATTTCTCCGTAATGATAGCAACCGTGAAACCCGAGCTTGAACTGACATGAATTTTGCCGCTTATATGTACCAAAAAGACATTGTTGTTGTGAATGTTGCTCAGCATGACTCTGGCTATGCGAGGAAGATGTCCTAAAATTCTAATTCTGGCAAGACTGGTTTTCATAATTCTAAGTACGTCTAAAGAAAGACCCACCACTAGACTGATGACTGGACTGAGCTGGTGCCAATGACTCCTTATTGGAGGAACCCCTTCCACCTCTGTTGGATGTGCCATTAAACCCGCCCGCTGTCCGTGCTTTCTTGTTAGGCTCTTTTTCTTCTCTCCTTTGTTGTCTGTCTTTTTCTAAGTGATTGGCGAATCCTATAATAGAGGAGAAATTTATCATTCCTACCACTGCAGCTAACGCCGTATCCTTAATATGGTAAGCCAAACTGCTAAAAAACTTGCGAAACTTTGATTTTTCTATCTTAACCATGTGAGGTGCATGATTAGCCAACCTTATGAATTCCATGTAGTACTCTTGAACACTATTATTCCCTTGCTTGAGCTGCTCGAACTCGGTAGCCTTAGCTTCCCTGTCCTCTTCTGGTATAAAATTAGCCATAAAGGCCTCGTGAAATTCTTCCCAGGTAGATGGACCATCATCTTCATCTCTTTCCTTCTCCCACATCTCAAACCAAGCGCCAGCCA
Source organism: Nicotiana otophora (assembly GCA_000715115.1). Lineage (NCBI taxonomy): Eukaryota > Viridiplantae > Streptophyta > Magnoliopsida > Solanales > Solanaceae > Nicotiana > Nicotiana otophora. Next base: position 14,606 of record AWOL01S0121353.1, read on the forward strand.
CATCTCTAAGCTGGTAGGCAGCCAGCTCCACAGCTTCATCATCAAATGCCTTCATCGCTCGGAGGGCTTTCTTGACACCCTCCAGCCACAACATTGGATCTTCATCAACTATAATACCACGGAACAATGGAGGACTCAACTTTAAAAATCCATTCAATCTTGAGGACTCAGAATTGTTATGTCTATTTGATTGAGGTGGAATCTCATCTCTTCTCTCGTTCTGGTTGGCCATGAAGGCTTGAAATAGCTCCATAGCACTGTTGACAACATTAAACATCCGACCCACATCTGGAGATATAGTTGTCTGAGCCGGAACTGCTGTTGGGGGTGGCACTGGATCCTGAGGTACTTGCTCATCATACTCCACCCCTTCTTCATGCTCAACCCGGGGTACTTAAATGCCCTTTGTGGATTTACCCTTCCTTTTCTGAGTTGAAGCCTTCTTAGTTCTACCTTGAGCCACAATAGTAGCAATAGTTTCTTGAGCAGCATCCTGAGTGTCGGTGTCAGAATTGCGGGTACGAGCCATTTCTGCGAGTTTTTGGAGAAACGAATATATTAGATAATTTCTTAGAGGTAGGCTCTACTACACAATCTAAAGTATGAAAAAAATGAGACTTTTTCTAAATGCTTGTAGCCTCTTACTTATAAATATGGCGCGATTCATACCCATAAATAAGACTTTACTGACACGACTTCATAGATTCCTAGGACTCCATAAAACTGAGGCTCTGATACCAAGTTTGTCACGACCCATTTTCTAAACAAGCCGTGACCGGCATCAGATTACTAAACTTGCCCGAGTGAATCATCTGCGCTTATCAAATATGTTGTAACTTCAAACTTTATATGCAACAAGGCAATACTTTAACCAAGTACTTTTAATTAATTTAAATATCTAAAATAAACCAACTCCAAAACTTTATTCATAGTAACCACTGAAATACTGCTAAGTTATTATAAAAAATAGCTGAATCTTAACCCATCGACTGTGTCTATGAAGCCTCTATTGATACACTGACGCACTGCTCAAGACATGAGATTTTCTGGTCAGTTCTCTTAGTAAATAAAGAAATAGCTAAATAATGATGACTCAAAGGTGTACTCCATGAACAAAAGCGGAGATCACCAATAGCACTGGAAGTGAGGAAAATCCTAACCCGTAGCATATTCGCCTGCAAAACTGGTTCCTACGTTGTACCGCAGACCAATGTAGGTTCCCAAAAGAGAACGCTAGTACCATCCATTGTACTCAGTGAGTCTTAACGACAGGGAACGAAACTTTAATAAAATATACATTACGAGCAAAGATTCGAAATGCATGGAAAACATAAAGCTTTAAAGAACAATTCTAAAATAATTGCATAATAGTAGTTTATGAATATTCTAAAAGAAATTCTTTTCTTTTTCTTTCTTAAAAAAAACTTCACTTTATACTTCGGCACAAGTACTTTCAGGTAGTCAACGCCTTGATTAGGACCCTCGGCCTGGACGATGACCCCTTCTCATAACAGAGGATACTCCCAAAAATCTTTTCTTTCTAAAGCTTCTTCTTGTAACTTTTCAAGTCTAAATCTTATTGTTGTTTTGAATATCTACACGCTGCCTTCTTTTCCAGCCTTTGACCTCTCGTTCTTTTCCTTTTTTCTTTGAACAGATCGTTCTATGGGCTTTAGGCCCAATTCTTAAGTGTCTTGCTCTTCTTCTTTTTTTGACTTAACAAGTATTTAGTGATACTCACTTTTAATAATTAATAATATAATATTATTAATATTTTCCTAATTGTATATCCAATTATGTTTAAATAGGGAAGTAACTCAAAAGTCAATCACCAGGGGTTAAATCCGTAATAGAAGTATAATTTTTATGCACTCAAGGCAAGGTTTAAAAAATTAAATTCTATAATTAGCGTGTGTTGAAACTTTTATAAATTTGAGGAGTTTTACAATTTACACCAAAGTTAACAAGATTGAGGTATAATGCAAGACAAATTACATGCAAAAACATAAATTTTTAGCCTAACATCACTTTGTTATGTACTCCAAAGACTAATTCAAGATTATAAGTTAGTATGTATGAAATACCACTTTGCTGAGATATTATTTTCATTTTTAACTTTTTGTATTAACCGGTGTAGAATTAGTATATGTATTCTTTTTTTGAAGTTTTTAAAACAACAGATATATATAGTTCTTAGCCATACCCTATACTTACATCCTGCTTCCTATAGTGAATTAGTGATCGGAGGACTTCATTTTTCTATCCTCAACTAGTATTCTCAGCAGATAAATTTTTAACTCCTCCCTTTACAATAACTAGTAGTGATCGGAGGACTTCATTTTTCTATCCTCAACTAGTATTCTCACCAGATAAATTTTTAACTCCTCCCTTTACAATAACTAGCAGTCGTACTTGCACGATGCGCGCTCAATATTAATTAAATTAAATTGTGATCGGGCTTGTTGAAATATTAGATCGTATTGCTTTAATAAATTTCAATTTTCATCTTATTTGTCAATATGATATACCCAATAATAAAATCTATATTAAATTAAAGGAACTTATATAATCATTGAATAACTTTTTTGTTTTATATTTTTCTTTATTATATTATCCAATGTTTAGTATTATTACATTGTTAATGAAATTTTTATTAGCATATTACTTTAATTAATATTTTTGTCTGCTCGCTTTCTTTTTGTAATATAAGAGAAAATATATATATATTATTACTCTTGAAATATATTTTTATTTAAAATTTTATTCTGTTGTTCTCAATAATATTATCTGAATTTTAATGAATAAAATTACTATTAAATTAAAGGGACTTATATAGGCATCGAATAAATTTTTGTTCTGTATTTTAAATTATATTATCTAATATTTAATATTATTACATTGTTAATAAAAATAATTATTGGCATATTATTTTGTTTAATATTTTTGTCTGACTTTCTTTTTGTAATATAATAGAAGTATATATTTATTACTTTCGAAATATTTTTTTATTTTAAATTTTATTCTATTGTTCTCAATAATATTGTCTAAATTTTAATGAATAAATACATTTTTTATTGTTAAAAATAAAACGAAAATGATTTTTTTTTAAAGAAACAAAAAAAATAACTAACCTAAATCAACCCTCACCCATGTTTGAGTAGTTAATTTTAGGTAGTTAATTTCTTTGTGACTTTAATTTTTTTATCATTTTCTTTTTTGTTTTAAATAATTTTTGAATCAAAGTTGTTGGAGCTTTGTCGTAAATTTGACACTTCGTTAAATTTTTATTTTTACACTTGGTATCATCACATAGATTTGATTCTCTAGATAGATTATTATGGTAGAAGTAATGAAGTATTACTTGTATTATTTAAATGGTGGCCTTTTAGCATTAATTACTTGAGAGAATGTCAAATACCAGCCGTATTAAAAACTGCAAGTAAAAACTTCCCACATCGATGTTTGAAGAATGATCTTCACATGTTTATAACAGCCTATGAGATAACAATGCACGCCGAGCTCAGCAACGTTGTCTTGTAACTCAAGTGATGGCATCAAGGTGGTGGAACGTTGGGCAGCAAGTTTCCTCTCTGTGCAGCGGAAGGATAATGGGCCAGTCGTTTCCAATTCTAGCATTGCCTTGATGGGCTGCTCCAATTAAACCCCACCTTTTTTTGTCCCGTTTTGTATTTTCTATTTTCATTAGTAGTTTTTTTTTTTCTTCCAAATTAGGAGGATCTACAGTTTCCACACTTCCCTTTCAACGTGACTCGAACCCTGGACTTAACGGTCATGGGTGTAGGTGCTTTTACCGACTGAGTAAGCTTCACTTGTCCATTAGTAACTTTGTTTTTACTTCAAGAGGGTCAAACAAGTTTGTATACAAATTGCCGAACAGTACAATTTTTCTATAATTTTCCCGCTTGACAAAGATTTTTGTTGGCAAGACTTTAATTTTGATTTTTTGAAGCAGATTAATTGTCATGTGATTGCATTTCTAGCAGTAATTAATTTAGGAGGCAAATGAGGCTNTCTCTGTGCAGCGGAAGGATAATGGGCCAGTCGTTTCCAATTCTAGCATTGCCTTGATGGGCTGCTCCAATTAAACCCCACCTTTTTTTGTCCCGTTTTGTATTTTCTATTTTCATTAGTAGTTTTTTTTTTTCTTCCAAATTAGGAGGATCTACAGTTTCCACACTTCCCTTTCAACGTGACTCGAACCCTGGACTTAACGGTCATGGGTGTAGGTGCTTTTACCGACTGAGTAAGCTTCACTTGTCCATTAGTAACTTTGTTTTTACTTCAAGAGGGTCAAACAAGTTTGTATACAAATTGCCGAACAGTACAATTTTTCTATAATTTTCCCGCTTGACAAAGATTTTTGTTGGCAAGACTTTAATTTTGATTTTTTGAAGCAGATTAATTGTCATGTGATTGCA
>AWOL01S0121362.1:0-10724 GCA_000715115.1 Nicotiana otophora
CACACACACACACACACACACACATCGACTGACAGTCAGTCACTCAGTACTGTATAGGGCCAATTTAGCCCAGGGGAAAATCGATCCCCAAATATAAATGATTCACACAAGATCCATGTTCAAGGAAGATCCATCCCTCAATATAATCAACTGTGCTCACTGGGGGTGTGTACAAACTTCGGAGGGGCTCCTTCAGTCCAAGCGCTATAATAAGCCATATCCAGGTATAAATCAATAAACTTGATGCGGCTCCCATAATTGTCACTCTCACTTAGGCCCTCGGCCACACTCAATCATCAATCTCTCTAGTCTCACTCTCTCGGGATCACAAGGTCGTGAAACTAGCCTAAAATGATAATATGATATAGCAATAAGTCGCAACGGAGACTGAGATATGATATGCAATTAATAAATATGACTGAGGATGAAATTTCAATGTAATTAATAAGTCAACAGCAAGGAAACGACCACTATGGGTCCCAACAATAGCCTAAACATGATCTCTAGCATGATGTGCAGCTCAATTACTTTATCACATGATAAAAACACGGATATCAACAAGATAAATCCACTATACAGTTCCATAGAATCGACTAGGCCACAGTTCTTACTGTGCACGCCCACACACCCATCAATTGGCATGTGTGTCACCTCAACACCAATCATTTAACACATAATTCGGAGTTTCGAACCCTCATGGACAAGTTTATAAGTGTTACTTACCTCAATCCGAGCAAATCTCTACTCCAACACACCCTTGCCTCGCAAAACGGCCTCAAAATGCCTCGAATCTAACCATAAACAATATAATCAATACGGGATAAAGGAATCAACTCCAAAAGGAAAATGCTAAGTTATTAATCAAAAGTCAAAAATCGACTCAAAGCCGTCCCCCGGGCCCACGTCTCGAAATCCATTAAAAGTCACAAAACCCGGAAGCCCATTTAACCACGAATCAAACCATACCTAATTAATCAAAATCCGACACCAAATCTCCAAATCAAACTCTCCAAATATCTAGCCTCAAACTCCTAAATTCCACCTTAAATACATACGAACTAGGTGGGAAAATCAATGGGGAAACAAGATTATTGATAAAAAATGAGCAGAAGGGACTTACCTCAAGAAACCCCTTGAAAATCCTCTCAAGAATCGCCCTAACCCGAGCTTAAAATGTTTGAAATGAAGCCAAGATCGCGAACCCTTATTTTAAATAATCTTCCCAGGCTTTCCGCTTCTGCGAATACTTAACCGTATCTGCGGCGTCGCAGAAGCGACAATCCACCCACTTCTGTGGTGAACAACTGGAGTTAGGCCTCCGCTTCTGTGGTCCTATCCCCCGCATCTGCGCAACAGTAGATGTGGAAATCCTCATCGCACCTGCGCACCTTTTGCTTATGCGCCCATCTCGCCGCACCTGCGGCCACGCAGGTGCGGAAAACTCCTCGCACATGTGACCACAATACTCCCCAACTTGGCTGCATCGGCGCGTCCTCAGCTTGCACCTGCGATTAAAGCTCCGCAAGTACGATTACACCAGCAGAATCTGTGCTTCAACCATGCACCAAGTTCCATTTTTGATCTATTAACCATCTGAAATCAACCCGAGGCCCCCGGGACCTCAACCGAATATACCAACAAGTCCTAAAACCTCATACGAACATAGTCGAGTCCTCAAATCACCTTAAACAATATCAAAAACATGAATCACACTCCAATTTAAGCCTAATGAAACTAAGGAAATTCAACTTCTACAACTGACGTCGAAACCTATCAAATCATGTCCGATTGATCCCAAATTTTGCACACAAGTCACATTTAACATAACGGATATACTCAAACTTCTGAAATCATAATTCGACTTCGATATCAAAAAGTCCACTCCCAGTCAAACTTTCCAAAAATCTAACTTCCGCTATTTCAAGCCTTATTCCACTACGGACCTCCAAATTACAATTCGGACACGCTCCTAAGTCCAAAATCACCCGACGGAGCTAACAGAACTATTAAAACTCCATCCAAAATTGTTTATTCATAAGTCAACCTTCGGTCAATCATTCCCACTTAAACTTTCAACCTTGATACTAAGTATCTCAATTCATTCTGATATCCCTCCGGACCCGAACCGACTACCTAGGCAAGTCACTTAACAACTATAAAGTACAAAATAAGTAGTAAATGGGGGAATAGGGCTACAACTCCCAAAACGACTAGCCGGGTCGTTACAGTGTGGGTGCTAATCGTAGATGCTCAGACTTTTGCTACTTAGTGCGAAAGGTTTATGGAGTACTTCTTATGAGGCCATTGTGTATACATGATGTATCAGTCATTTAAGTAGGATAGATAGAGATCAGGTATGTAGATTTTGTATTCTCGAGGTTTAGAGATTTGATCTTTGTGAAGGAATATTACTCCGTTGGTGGCGAATTATGAAAGTGTGTTAAGGGCTAGATAGCTGGTGGTATATGTCATTGACGAGGTTATTGTGGATCGTAGGAAGTTGTCTACCTATTTCGGGATGACATAATCAGTTTGGGTGCCTATGTCTAGATCTAAATAGAATGTGTATTCAATACTTGATCAAATTTGCTTACTTAGTGCAGCTTCTTCTACGAGTAGGGTCAAATGAATGTTATTCTTGACCTGATCTATTTTATATGTTACTCCCATATGCTATGATGGGTTATGAGGCTACTTGACTATTCACGCGCATGTTATGGTATTGATTAAGCCTTATGGTGTTATGAGAGTGAGATGGCTCTGGAAATGTTGATTTGTTATTGTACCGTAGTTGTGCTTGCCTTTTTGTAGAGCTCTATGCTATCTGTCTTCCCGTGGTTATGTTTATGCATGGTATGTTCTTGTTGTTGACACCCATGTGTTTTATTAGCATGAGTATTCGCATGTGGAGTAGTATGATGGTTGGATCGGGTTGCATGTAATAACAATGTTGTGTTGGATATGATTTCTGGTGCTTACTCCATGTGTTTTGTTTGTACCTTGCGGGATGGATTCATAACATTGTGCTTTTGTGATTGTGTGTGGCAGGCTTGTTCGACAGTCCTCTCATTTAGTCCTCTTTTCGTTGTTGGCTACATTTGAGTTATTGTTTATTTGGTGCACGAATTGCGTCGTATGCGGTTCTAGCTGGATTTTGGTGTGGCCTGTAGGTTGGGCAATTTGTACCGGTTGAGAAGAGGTTATTGGACCTTGAATTAGTGCAATTGATTTTGGAGAAGAATGCCATTAGTCAGCTCAAATATTTAGCAATGGTTCTTGTTGGGCAAGAGAACCTCACAACTTATTGATCTAATGGGTGGTTATGAGTTTCTACCATTTTTCATCATCAACAGTGTTGCGAAGGTTTAGAACAAGGTTCTATCTGATTTGAGGTATATTACTAGTACTGGGTTTGGTAATGAGCAACTATTATGGTCTAAAAATATTACTATGAGTACATGAGCTTTGGGGCATGACGTGTGGTTATATTTTGGGAGTACATTTATGATTAATACAGTGTATTTATTCCAGAATTGGAGTTAAGATGGAGTTTCGGATATTGAAATTTGGTTCTATGGATTGTAAGCTAGAGTGGAAGGAAGAATTTTCAGTCAGATTGTGTTAATGGACTTATATGGATTGAGGTAGCATGGGATTACTCATGGTTGTGTGAATGATGAGCTTGTACAGTTATCTGATGGCTTTGGAATGACTCTTGGCACGTTCGAAGACGGATACATGTTTAAGTGGGAGAAGAATTTAGTGACCTGATCAGTCATATTGAGATTTAGTATCATATTCGGTAATTTGAGACCTTGAGCAGCTTCATTGTTACTTGCTTATATGGTTGGTTTTGATGGTCGCAGGGTTCAGGATTGATTTGACAGAATAATTCTCAATTTAAAAGCTTAAGATCAGAAGAGTAGACCAATGTTTGACTTTTAAGTATATGACCTCAGAATTGGGATTTGATGGTATCAATATGTTTGTATGGTGATTTTGGACTCGAGCATATGTTTATTTCTGAATTCGGATGTTCCTAGAAGGTTTTGGCCCCACTTGTTAAAAGTTGACAATTTAAAGAATTGGAAAGTTCATAAGTTTGACCGGTAGTTGACATTGGTGCTATCAGACTCGGTTGTAGTTTTGAGACCTTGTTTAGGTTCATTTAGTTGATTGGAACTTGTGTGAAAAGTTTGGTTGTGATTCGGAATGTCTAAGTGTGATTCAGACAAATTTGGCGTAGTTTGAATGTTTGGAAGTTAGAAGAAGGATTTTGATCTTCAATTTGTAATTTTGATATTATTTGTGGTGTTTTTAGTCTTCGGATAAGTTTTAATATTGTATTTAAGTATGATGGAATGGGGTCTCGGGGGGCTCGGGTGTAAGTCAGGATGATTTCAAAAAAATTGGGTTGAGTTACATTGCTGGTTTTCTGATGCATCTGATGATCATCGTGATCGTGTAGTGTGTTTTGGCCACCGATAACTTGTGAATCTCGTTCGCGACGAATTATTCTTGTTCGCGGAGAGGAGTTGTGGGTAGGCGTGAATTTGTGTAATGCGTTTGCTTGAGAAGATATGCGTTCGCAATAAAGAGATTAGAGTTGGGGGCAGTGTCTTCGCGCTCGAAGTGGGTTGTCCGTGTTCGCATATGAGGGTGGTACTTGGTCATCGGATGCTTATCCCGTGTTAGCGGTGTAGCCTTTCCAAGCGGGTGTAGAATTGAGCTTCGCGATTGTGGAGCAGTAGATTGCGATCACGAAGGAGTGTGCTGGGTAGATCTTTTAAGTTGGGGATTTCGGGATAGCCCTAAACTCTGAGATGGGCGATTTTTCATGAGGATTTTCATACAAGTAAAGAGGGTAAGTTTTTCTACCTATTTGTGATTATAATTCAAGGATCTACATGGATTTCTATATATTAACTATGGAATTTTGAAAGGGAATTTGGGGTTTTTGTCTATACTTTAAGAGAGTGTATTTTGGGGTTTTGAGTATCGATTTAAAAACTAAATATATATTTGGTTTCAGATTTCAAGCACGCAGGGCCCGGGTTGGCTTTTGTTGACTTTTTAAGAATTCTTCAAAAATTGAAACTTTATCGATTGTGATCGCTTTCTATAGTATTGTTTGACTTTATTGGATTATGTTTGTCTTGGATTTGCTTGTTTGGAGGGCTAGAGTGAGGTTTTGATGCTATTTTTGGTTGAAGCTAGCCCGGGAAGAGGTAAGTCTCTTGGCTAACCTTGTTAAGAGAGAAACCCTTAGGATTTAACTTGATTGCTATGTGTTTAAGGTATTCGGGATGGTGTATATACATAGTAGCGAGCGTATATGCACTTATCGAGGTCATATCATGATCAGGGTAGATTTGGAATATTGCATGCCTTGTTATAACTATGTGCTCATTTGATTCATGATTTATTTGACTTATGAGACAATGTTTGCTCTCTTATTCATGTTAGAAATCATGCCTAGATTTATGATTAATTGTGAAGGCATGAGAACTCATTCTTGAGATGTTTAATTGGTTAATTATCCGTAGCCTCAGAGATATTTCATGAGTACATATCTGTATGATTTTTATTAAGTCTTTGCGCACCTATTATATGTAGTTCTTGAGCATATGCATACATTTTGAATAAGGATACTTGATTTGGACTAAGAACTTTGGCATGAAAGGCAAAGCGTGCGAATGAGACATAGTTTTGGCACATTAGACATGATGATCAGATATTGATTTATGAGGGATTGCTATTATGCCCCTCTTTGCACTTTGATTTGGTACCGTCACTCCGGAGTCAGATGATTACCTATGTTATTTTGGGTCCTGGGAGTGTGGTCAGTACATGAATTTTCTATCGGATCGATACATGGATTTTGTATCGAGTTAATGTGATACATGGATTTTGTATCAGGATACATAGATCTTGTACTGATTTGAGCATGCATTCATATTCTTGATTCATTTAGAGGCATTCACTTAAATGCTAATTGTTGCATGCCATGTGTACTTGCTAGTTGGGAGTCTCGACTCCGTTGGTTAAAGCATGCCAGTCCTTCTTGCCATACTTGTGCATCGTTATGGTTATCTGTTGAATTGAAAAAGCATGCTTTAAGTCTTTCGACTGATTTATATCTTGATACATGTTGATCATGAGGATATTTATTATCCCAAATCCATACTTGTTATTATCTCTGTGTTGTAAGTATTCGGATGCATCTAGCCTCGCCTTTACTTCTTCGAGGTTAGACTTGATACTTACTAGGTACCAATTGTGGTGTACTCATACTACACTTCTGCATATTTTTGTACAGGTTCTAAGACTGGTATATTGGTACCCTTCGAGCTGAGTAGGAGTCTGTTATTGGTGACTTCGTGGTGAGATTCCATAATATTTCGATCTGCAGCACATGGAGTCATCGTCCTTATTTGTCTCTTGTCTATTTCTTTCTCACAGACAGTTGTGATTATGTATTCAGACTTGTACTTACTCAGTAGTTGCTCGTGTACTCACCTAGTTCTTAGGGGTTGTACTACTTTAGTCGTGTCTAGACCGTGTTATACTTGTATAAGATATTTTACTACTTTGAGATTGTTTCTACTTTTATTATGATATAACTCTGTTAATTTAAAGAAATTGGACTTTATTTTGTTTATTATGAGTTGGCTTACTAGCAAGTACGGCTAGGCCCCATCACGACCTGAGATGGGATTTTGGGTCGTGACATCTACTAAGTGTTGAACAACAAAGAAGGTTCAATACTATCATGGAAGAAGTAGTAAAGAAATAAATTATCAAGTGTCTCGATACCAAAATTATTTTTCTATTTTGGGCAGTAGTTGGGTTAGTCTAGTATAATGTGTTCTTAAAAAGGGTGGAATGACTGTTGAGGCAAATGAGTTGAATATGTTAGTTCCGACTCGAACTATAACGGTGGTGAGGTTGTACATTGACTATAGGAAGTTCAATAAAGCTACACGCAAGGATTATTTCCCACTTCCCTTTTATTGATCAAATGTTGGATAGGCTAGCAGGGCATGAGTACTATTGTTTCCTTGAAGGATATTGGGGTTACAAGCAGATTACCATAGATCCAAAAGATCGCGAGAAGATGATCCTTACATGCCCTTATGGTACCTTTTGATTTTAAGAGGATGTCATTCGAACTTTGCAATGCACACTTCCAAAGGTGCATGATGGTCATTTTTACCAATATGAAAAAAATATTTGTGAAAATCTTCACGGATGACTTTTCAGTTTTTGGGTCGTCTTATGAAGACTGTTTGAGAAACTTAGCAATGGTACTACAATGTGTGAAGAAATAACTTAGTGCTAAACTGGAAAAACTATCACTTTATAGTGCACGCCATGATGTTGGGTCATAGAGTATCTAAGAGTGGAATTGAAGTGGATAAAGCAAATGTAAAGGTGGTTGAGAGGCCGCCACCACCGACTTCTGTGAAGAGAGTCTATAGCTTCTTGGGAAACACATGTTTTTATAAACATTTAATCAAAGATTTCTCTAACATTGCTACTCCTTTGTGTTTCTCGAGAAAGATATGGTGTTTTGCTTTGATGAAGCCTGTCTCAAGGCGTTTGAAGAGCTAAAAAGGCAATTGATAGTTGCACCGATCATCATAGCTCTATATTGGACCTTATGGTTCGATCTCATGTGTGATAGTAATGATCATTCTATTGGAACAGTATTGGGCAAAGAAAAGATAAGGTGTTTCACTTTATTTATTATGCGAGTAAGACCCTTAATGATGCACAAATAAACTATACAACCACAAAAAAGAGTTATTGGCGGTTGTATGGGCATTCAATAAGTTTCGAGCCTAAGTGGGAACGAAGGTCATAGTCCACGTCGAACACGCAACAATATGGTATTTATTTTCTAATAAAGAGTATAAGTCTAGACTAATGAGATGAGTTTTCTTATTACAGGAATTTGACTTGGAGATATGAGATATAAAGGACATAGAAAATCAAGTAGCTAATTGTCACGACCCAATTTTCCTCCGTTGGGTATCGTGATGGAACCTAGTCTTAGGGACTAGGCAAGTCTATCATTTACTAAATAACAACAATAATTAAATAATATCTAACAATTTAAAATGAAAATCTCTTAAAATTAACAATTCCCAAAACCGGTAGTACAAGTCATAAGCTCTACAGAGTTTGCTATAAATTTCTAAATATAACTGTTCAAAAATAAGAATAAACAGTGCAAAACGAAAATTTGAAGGTGACTCCGAAGCCTGCGAACACAGCAGCAGGTTTACCTTGAGTCTCCACAGTAACGACCCGCACATCTGCTAACGAACAAATACCTGGATCTGCACAAAAATGTGCAAAAGTGTAGAATGAGCATACCACAGCAGTGCCCAGTAAGTATCAAGACTAACCTCGATGGAGTAGTGATGAGAAACAGTCAAGACACCCACTGGTCTAATAAACTGAACAAGTATAAGTATATGAACAACAGAAATATGATATCTACATAAAGACTATGCAATATGGCTCACAATACAGTAATGACAATAAGAAAAGAAACAACAAGTATCAGCGGAATACCATAAAAATAACTTAGAAAAATTAATGGAACACAACCTAAATCCGAAATCACAAATACAGCAAGGACAAGTAATAACTCAGCAACTACAACCGCTTTTACATAAGGTTTTAGTCAACAAATTCCACGAGGTACCAACCTTGGACAAATCACAATTCACGGGTCTAAATACCTGAACCCTAACACTTGGCATCCTGTGCCCTTATTACACTTCATAACCGCACTGAGGACTCACGTGCCAATAGAGCCATTCTCACATAGAAGGCAAATAAACAAGGGTGAGCATCTATGCTCAACAATATCAAGAACACCTTTTATCCGATAAGAGTGCTTAACTACGTGTATGCTTGTGCAAGTGTCCTAACATAGTCCATACTGGCAATTAAGCATAAGGAAAAAGAACGGACAACATGTAGAATATTTTCTCACAGCCTTCACAAGATAAAACTCACACAGGTAAGTGTGCCACTACACAAATATCAACAACAAGAATGCCTCCAGGCCATCACGAATCATCACAAATCAATCCCTGACATAGCCCACCTTGTCTCGCCACGTGTGTAATAATATAGTAAGTGACCGCCTTGTCTCGCCACACGTGTATAACAATGTTTCCACCTTGTCTCACCACACGTGCATAATAATGTTCCCACCTTGTCTCACCATATGCGCAACCCACACACATATATATATGTCCCGCCTTGTCATGCCACATGTGCAAATATCAGTAGTAACAATAGCACGACAAAAACCTCGTGCAACCCCATAACAACAACCGCACGGCAAAAATCTCGTGCATCACAAAAACCATAACCGCACGACAAAAATATCGTGCATCGCAATAACCACAACTGCACGGCAAAAATCTGGTGCATCACAATAATAAATATAACAACAACAATGATAATAAGACAAGGATACGACAAATACGTCAACTCCGAAATTCCAGAACTCAAGGAAATGGAAGAACTAATTCACAAGGAGTATCCACAATAGAGAACGCTAGTCATAATAAGAACATCTCAACAAGAAAGGAAATATTATGTAACAACGGTCCATAATGTATAATTCGACAACGAGGGATCTAACACAAGACGAAAAATTTCAAATAAGAAAAAGTCAACTAAAATATAGGATATCTAACTTCTTTTAAGGTTGGGCAATTAAGAGAGAGAGATATAAAAACTCTAATTAAGTATAAGCAGTATAAGGATAATCATTTGCCTCAATTAAGGATGAATAATTACAGAAGAGATAATTATAATTTGAGATAAAGATAAGCAGTTAGGGAAAAGACAACACGGCAATAGAAGAGATACAATTTTAGTTAAGGCACATTTGGATCAAATGAACAACAAGAGTGGATCATGAAGCAATTAATTCTAATTAAAGCAGGTAGAAGTGAAACTGGAAATTAAGAAACGTAATCATAATGAGAACAACTGCATATTCAGTGAATACAAGGACCTAAGAATCCCTAAAGGTCAGTTTTTCACAAATAAGTCCGGGCACGTACTCGTCACCTCGCGTACACGGAATACAATTTGCATAGAAGACTCAAATCCTAAGGGGTATTTCCCCCACACGAAGTTAGGCAAGATACTTACCTCAAAGAAGACATACCGATACTCAAAAATGAACTTCTCGGGAGAAATGACCTCCGGACGGCTCAAATCTAACCAAAATAACTTCAAAGTACAAATAAAACTCATAAGAAGCTATTCCGGACCATAAAGCCTCAATCTTTATCAAAATCTAAAAATCGGTCCAAAAGTCGACCCCCGGGCCCGCACCTCGAAACCCGACAAATTTCACAAAAACCGAACACCCATTCCGGTATGAGTTCAACCATACAAAAATTATCAAATTCCGATACCATTTCGTCCCTCAAATCATGATTTTTCATTTTGAATATTTTCTTCAAAAACCACAATTTTCCCCAACTCAAAACACAAATTAAATGATAAAAATAAAGATAAAATCATGGAATATAATAAATTCTAGGTGAAGAACACTTACCCAATCGATTTGCTTGAAAAAACCCACAACGAATCGCTCAAAACCGAGCTCTATAAGTCAAGATATGATAAAAATGGCCTAACCCTCGATTTGAAGATCTTATATTCTTCCCAGGTATTTATGC
>AWOL01S0121387.1:0-14503 GCA_000715115.1 Nicotiana otophora
CGAGCTAGGGTTTACCCGATTGTGCCCTAATCCGACTCGAAATTTGTTTGCATGAGATCCTTTCCTTATTCTATGGCTTGATTGATTATTTTCCTTTTTGATTATGTGAATTGAACACTATATATACCTATCCCCAATTCCCCTAATGAAGACTCGGGAATCACTTCTCCCTCTTTCTCTCTCTCTCTCTCTCTCATTCCCTTATACTCACTTTATTTGGATCTAGTTCTCCGAGAACTCTTGTTTCTTTTTATTACTGGCTGGCTGAAAGCCAAGTCAACTCGGATATGTTTCTGTAGGCCTCCCCCGACACAAGTAATACTCGGAGTCCTCGAGGCTCTTGTGAACTTTGAAGTGCCGGAGAACCTGGGTTTTCCTTTATCAAACTCGTTCACTTGTAATCACTGCTACATTACTACTAGATTTTTGATTTGCTTGTTTGTTTACTTCTCTTCACGACTGGTTAGTACTTTGGATCCCTAAAAACTTTAATTTTCTATTGCTCGCTTAAGAGTCATACTTAGAATCCATGTCTTGCTCCTAATAAATATGTATTTGAAAAACTGTAGTAGAAAGGATGCTTTAGGGGTGTGGTTTTTTTTATTTGTGTGAATTGAAGTCCCTATCATGTTATGTGTTGTTTTTCCTTTAATAGCAACTTATATGATCATGGTAGATTTCTGTATTTTCATGTCTTGATTCTGCTAATTAGTTTGGTTACGACACTTCTTTACATGAATCCTTGGCCATATGTTAATTGTACTCACCCTTATGTATGTGCTCTATTGACCTGTTGAATTCCCTATTTTCTTTAAAATCGGATAAAAACATACCTCACTTGACTTGCTGAGTGCCATGCCTAGAAATCATGTATATAAGAAGTTTCGATCTTAGGATTTCGTACTAGACTTTCCTTTATGAATTCTTGTTTGGTTGTATTCTCTATGATTAAGTCCTGACCATTTTAGAAGGCCTATCCCTAAGATGTTTTCACTCTAATCTAATTCCATGAACCTGCTAAGCCATCAAATGTGTGTTTGTTTTACTGGACCTTTGTGTTCTGCTTACCCCTTAATATTGTATATGACTATAGGACCCTTTCATGAGATTTTATGAAATTGATGGACTCTCAAATGTGTTATTGTCCTACTTATGTGCTCTTTCACCTCATAGATATCACATCCCAAGATATTATTTAGAGACTCCTGTTCTTGGTTAGTTTGTATCATTAAGGATACGAGTGCACATGTTCTTGCCTAAATTTGAACTCGCCTGGATGACTGGTTGTAATGACCCGACCGATCGTTTTATGTAATTGCGCTCTGTTTTCCCTTTTGATGCTTCACAAATGTGTATTTATGGTTTTATGATTTACGGGCTTGATTAGTTTGGTTCTGGGAAGATTTCGAGTTGATTTGGACCCTTTGATTCTTGACTTAGAAGTTTAAGTTAGAAATATTGACCAATCTTTGACTTTTGGGAAAACGATTTCGGAACAGTATTTTGATGGCTTTGATGGCTTCGTATCATGATTTTGGACTTGGGCATATGCCCAGAATTGAATTCGGAAGTTCACAGGTTGATTTGTGTTGTTTTGCCAAAATTTTGCAATTTGAAGTTGAAACATTTTACTGTAGGTTGACTTTAACTATCTAGTTTGGAATTTGATCTCAGGACTTAGAATATGTTCGTTATGTTATTTAAAACTTGTCTGCAAAATTTGGTATCATTTGGAGTTGATTTGATAGGATTCAAACGTTTAGTTTCAATTCTAGAGTTTCTTGAAATTACTTTGAAATTCATACATTTTTAGTGTTCGATTCATAGTTCTAGATGTTAGTTTTATATTTTTCGTGCGAGTGAGTTCGCATGATATTTTTAGACTTGTGTGGATGTTTGGTTTGGAGCCCCGGGGGCTCGGTTGAGTATAAGACCTATTTCAGAATGAAGTGAACTAAAAATGAATTGCTGGTGTTGCTGGTGCTCTGTTATCGCAACTGTGAGCACCAACCTCGCAGTTGCACAGGTGACACTGGGGGCTCTGATGTCGCAATTGCGACTGACCCCTTGCAATTGCGAAGTCAGCATGCATGAGGCTTGGGTTGTTTTTGCAAACAATTGTTCGCTTTTGCGAAGAAGTCCAGCTTTGCAATCGTAATTGTGATAATTATTGAGGCTGTCAGGGTCCGCAAATGTGATCCCTGGTCCGCAATTGCGAGGGTTCGCAAATGCTAACTCTGTGTCGCAAATGCGACATCTGCAGCTTGAACAAGGGCTGGGAGACAGAATATTTCAACATATTCTCTCATTTTAGCACCCTAGACTCGGCAGGAGGCGATTTGGAGAGGGAGTTTTCATCTACAAACATTGGGTAAGTGATTCTAATCCATTTCCAACTATATTTCATCTATATATCTTAGATTTTAACATCAAAGTCATGTGGATCAAAGTGAATTTGTGAAACTTTGTCAAGTTTTGAAAATAAGAATTTGAGTATTGAGAATCGATTTGGACTTGGATTTTAAAACTAATCACATATATGAACTTGTGGGGTTATGGTAGTCGGAATCTAACCTTGGACTCGAGTTTTGACTGGACAGGCCCCAGGTTTACTTTTGTTGACTTTTTGGAAAAAGTGTAAAGATCACAGCTTTATCTATTGTAATTGCTTTCCCTTGCATTTTTTGATGATATTAACTCAATTTTGGTTAGATTTGAGTCACGTGGAGGTGAAATTTAGGGTAAAAGCTATTTCCGAGGGTTGAGTTGGCCTAGTTGAGGTAAGTATCTTGCCTAACTTTGTGTGGGGGAACTACCCCTTAGGATTTCGGATTCATTGTGTCATTTGTGCTATGTGAAAGTCGTGTACGCAAGGTGACGAGTGGGTACACGAGTTATATGTTGTATTTGACCGATTTAGGCTACTTAGACTCTTTCCATGCTTTAATTTAATTGTCATATCATGTTCTAAATTCTCATAGTCAATCTACTCTTACTTATGTTAGTCTATCCTCACATGCCTTAAATGACTTTGTTAACATTTGTTCTACATCTTACTTGATATTTTGCTCTTATGCTTTAGTTGAAGTTGTTGCCTCTTTCATCGTTACATGTTATCTCTTTCATTATTGACTTATCATTATTTGAAGTCATTGTTACATGTTATCTCTTCCGTTGTTGGTTTTCCTTATTTGAAGTCATCGTTACATGTTATCTCTTATATTGTGATTTATTCTTATTTAATATCATGATTACACTTTATCTCTTTCATTGTTAAATTATTGGTGTTGAAGTTGTGAAAGTCGTTATCACATTGAGGCGAAGTTGTTTATTTTTGAGTTATCCCTCTTGTTAAAAAATTTACTTTTATTGTATTGTTAATATTCTTATACACATTATGGTTGAGCCATGGGCTATTGTTGTGAAAACATTGATATTGTTGATTATTAGCAAGTTGTGGAATATGGGAACTTGTGGTGCTAGTTTTTATTGTGATGTGATAATGATGCGCATGCAGCGGTATAAGGATAGGGGTTAATGTGCATGCGATGGCTTAAGATGGGACTTATGTGCATGTTGCTTGTAAGAAAATTACTTGAAGCCACGCAACATCATAAGGTCGGCTAAAGTGTGTGTAGCTATTTCGGGAAAAATATTGTCGAAACTATTTAAATGTAAGGCTCATGCGGCGATATAAGGAAACAATGTGATTGAATTTGAGAAATGTGTATGAGGCGGTACCTCGAATGTGATTCTTGTTTTATACGAGGCGGTGCCTCGGTTGAGATTTTTGTTATGTTAGAGGTGGTACCTCATTAGTGATTCTTGTTGTTTATCTCATGTTGTAGAGAGTTATTGGTGAAACACTTCTTGTTTCTTTTATTCTTCTTTGTCTTATCAGTTAGGATTCGTATTTTACTATGGTGGTTTTTTTTAATTGCTTCCCATATGTTATCTCCATGCTTACAATTCCGGCATTAGTCTAGGTTATTAACTTGTTTCATATCAGTTATTTCTTCGCCTTCCATTACTTCTTGTTATTATGTTTCATTCTATTTATTATATCCTAAAAGGTGTCTTTACCTGACCTCATCACTACTCTACCGAGGTTAGGCTTGATACTTATTGGGTACCATTGTGGTGTACTCATACTACGCTTTTGCACATTTTATTTGTGCAGATCCAGGTACGTCTGCTTGTGCTGGACATTAGTGATCGTCTGTAGCTGATTTTCCAGAGACTTCAAGGTATACCTGCTTGGCGTCCGTACGCCTCAGAGTCACCTTCCCTTATCTTTCTTGTTTGTTGTATTTCGCATTTAGACAATGTTGTAGTAGACATTCTAGTTATTCGGTAAAGCTTATCACTCAGTCTCACCGGGTTTTGGGAGCATTGTAGTTGTATTTCTGTTATCAAAATATTTATGAGAATTGTTGGTTTATATCATATCTTAGCTTTTATTTTCAAGGCAAACTACAAGTGTTTACACACCAACTTGAACACCAAAAGTTGATTCAAGAAGAGAATACAACACCTACAGTGTTGTGGTATCATTGAGGATAGTTGTGGGCTCTGCTTGGCTAAAAGTCCGTGTTGTTTCTATTGGTTAAGGTGAGTATCACATCCTACTACGTGTACTTGAAGTTGTTTGTGTTTGTTGCATTATTTGAGCAAAATAGTACAAGAGGAGATTTGAAATAGTTTGAGATGTTATTATTTTTAATGGACTATTTTGGAAAGGTTGTTTCCATGAACTGTAAATGGTTGGAAACCTTTGAAAATGACTTTCTTACGATGTTGTTATTATAAAATATTATGTACACGTCAAACCTGCTGTTGGTACTGTGAATATGAAGGGAAAGGACAACGTAACAATGGAAAGTTGTACTTGTTGTTGTTGTTAGATTGTTTGGCTGTTTGAGGGTGCATTATGAGATGAATAGAAGGTTAGAAGTCCTCCCATTGCACTTAATATCATTCTGGTTATTGTTAAGTTAATGAATGAATGATTGTGGGGTTGGTTTCAAAAGGGATTCAATCAGAACTTGCCATTTGTCATGTTAAATAGTAGTTTCGTTGTTGATATTAATGCACTTGTTATTGTGTAGCTTGATTTGTGTGGTGGTTCTGAAAGTATATAGGTGAAGGTTGTATGGGTTCGTGTTGGATGATGAACTTGGGAAAGCAAGGAAAACATGGGAGATGCTGTCCGTTTTAATATAAAATAAGCTTGTCATTTGTTGTACAATAGTTGCATCTTTCGTAGCTTAACGATAGCATTATTATCGTTACTGTAGATTGAAGTGCGACGAGAAAAGTTCAACGTGATTATCGGATAGATTGTGATAAGATATGTTAAGGCAGTTTCTTCTTTCTTTTGGAATGATCTAAAGTGAAATGAACGTAAATGATACGCTATTTTATAACGGATCTACTCCTAGTAACTAAGGTTGTCCATGTTGTTATTTCCTCATAAAGTTATTCTAACAAAGTATGTATGATACTTGAATCCTATTAAGGTTCATATTGATGGTATGGATGTCCATAATGTTAATTGAAGGTGCAACGACCCTACGTCCAACGTGATTCCATGAGTCTAACATACATTATATATATGTATATATTTTACACTACTGAGTCGTGCTATAGTCAGCCGGGTACGACACCTACTGTGCAACCACTGATAAGTTGGGTTTTACCGAGCTCCATATGGACAGGTACGATTCTACCGAGCATTATGATGGCCGGGTACATTGCTATCGAGTCCTCTTCGAGGCCGGGTATCATATGATGATGATGATGCCCATAGAGGCGTATGTTTTTAAAAGTATATCTATATATATGTATCATTCATTTCATGCCAGTCTCCCTTAGAGGCACTTAGATGTTACAAGTTGTATCTTCTCTATCTCTCTTTACATTATTATTCTCTGCCTTACATAGTCGGTACTTTATTTGTACTGACGCCCCTTTTGCTTGGGGATGCTTTGGTTCATGCCCACAGGTCCCAATGGACATGTTAACAGTCCTCCTAGTAGGCTATCAGCTCAGCGATGCACTTTATTTGCTCCGAAGTTGCCTATTTGGTCAGTATGATTTGGACATGTATTGATTGGTATGGCGGGGCCCTGTTCCGATCTTTATAACGTTCATGTACTCTTAGAGGTTTATGGACAGATGTCATGCATATGGATACTTTTATGGCCTTTTTGGCCTATGGTTTGAGTGTACAAATGATCATGCCGGCCTTATAGGCCTGTATGTCACATGTATAAGTTTGTATATCATGTTGGGTCATCCTATGTCGAGTTTTCCTTTATGTTTTATTCTAATAATCTCATGACGGTCTTTCTGGCCCATTTACCCATGATGGTATGATAAGAAATATAATTTACGTTGGTACACTGTTGAATAAGGCATCAGGTGCCCGTCGCGACCCTCCGATTTGCGTCGTGACAAAATGGGTTGTCGGAATTTGCAATTTTTGTTGGGTTCCGAGGTGCGAACCTGGGTTGACTTTTTGGTTGTCTTTGAGAATTTGATTAAAGATTCGGCCTTTTCATTTGGGTTTGTATCCTATGGCATTATTTGATGTTTTAAGTTGGTTTTGGCTAGTTTTGAGCCGTTCGGAGGTTGGTTCGCGCGAAATGGCATTTGTAGAGTATTATTTTGGCTTGCTCGGTATTGAATTGGCTTGTTTGAGGTAAGTAACATATCTAAGCTTGGATTTGGGGTTAATTAACCCTGGAAACTACGTTATATGAGATGTGTTGGGGTGACGGATATTCTAGCTGAGGGGCGCGCATGCGTGCACCGATGTATTCATGATCCGAGTGGACTTTAGACTATTACCGGACTTGTTTTGCTATCATGCTTTGTGATATCCGTGTTTTCTTTACTCACTTGATTACTTGAGCAATGATTCGTGATAAAAATCATGTGTAGGCTATATGCTTATTTGGTTGAGACAAAATGAGACTATTCTTGTTGTTTTGAGCTATTTGATTTAACTGCAGTTATTAAATCAATCATGATTCCTCATTTGCATGTCATGTCTTAGTCTCTGTACATTAAATTGTTTCATACATCACACTTTGTTGTTGTCTTCCGTTTGTGATACTGTTTCGGCTGAGTTCTATGAGATTGTGAGTCGTTGAGACTTGAGAGGTTGTTGCCTGATGTGGGTCATAGAGCCGTGTAATGAGTGACATATGGATTGAGGTGCACGCCGCAAAAGGCTATATTGGCTATTGATTTATATTTGGATTGGGTTGCATGCTGCAACAGGCCATATTGGCTTTTGATTAGCGCTTGGGCCAGGACCGCTCGTCAAAAATATAACATGCCATTAGTGAGCGTAGAGATAGTGATATATACACGTGCTTTGGTGAGGGGCATTGATGTCAAGCACCCATACAGTGCTGAGAAATTCTGTATGTGATGAAGTGGGGCATTTGAGCCAGACACCTTGAGTGCGCTGAGAGTGAGTGTACTTGATGATATCACTTTGAAATCAATAACTTGACATATATATTTGGTATGTAGGCATAGAGATATATATTCCTCATGCTAGGCGTTAATTTGAAATTTTATGACTTGACATATGTATTTGACATGTAGGCATAGAGATGTATTTTCCTCATGCTATCCGGTAATCTGACATTTGATGACTTGACATGTATATTGACATGTAGTCATAAAGATGTATTTTCCTCATGCTAAATGGTTATCTGACATTTGATGACTCACGTGTATATTTGACATGTAGGCATACAGACGTATTTTTCTCGTGCAAGCCGGTAACCTGACATTTGATGATTTGACATGTATATTTGACATGTAGTCATAGAGATATTTTTCTCATGCTAGTCGGTAACCTGACATTTGATGACTTGACATGTAGGCATATAGGTGGGATTTTTCTCATGCTAGCCGGTAATCTAACATTTGATGACATGACATGTATATTGACATGTCGGCATAGAGATGCATTTTCCTCATGCTAACTGGTAAACGAAAAGTCTTATCTGATGTTGTGAAATGAAAAAACATAGTTCTTTTAATAAATTCATGTTTAATTAATTTTAGTGGTAAGATTTGGACTTTGACAATTTTACTTGAAAAGCATGTCTATTTCCCATAACTGTGAACGAGATGAGCATAATATCTTTTAGGTTATTCACTTTTACTATCTTCATTATATTATTACAAATTGTTATTGGCTATTGGTGTTGGACGCTGACCATTTTCCAAGCACGTCGGTGCTTTCAACCCGATGTTAGGTTTGTTATTTATTGAGTACGTGGGGCCGGTTGTACTCATACTACACTTCTGCACCTTGCGTGCAAATCTTGGAGCTGATGCTGCTGTGTATGGCGAGAGATGGCATTGAAGATCTACCTGCCTTCTAGATATATTTACCACTTGCCCTTGGTAGTTTAGATTGAAATTCTATTTATGTACATTAAAAGCAGTTGTTGTATTTATTCTCATACCAGCTTTGTAAATCTAAGTCTTAATGGCTCATAACTTGTACTACTAATCCTTGATATTTTGTATAGAAGTTAAGCTATTTTACTTATTGACTCTTATCACTCTCATTTGAATTGTGTTAATTGTTATATTTCTTACCTAGCGTGTTGGGTTAGGTGCCATTATGAATAGATGGATTTTGGGTTGTGACAAGTTGGTATCAGAGCTTTAGGTTCATAGGTTTTACGATTCATGAACAAGTGTCTAGTAGAGTCTTGCTGATCAATATGATGACGTCCATACTTATCTTCGAGAGGCTAGAGGGCATGTAGGAAAATATCCCATCTTTCTTTCCTTATCGTGTGACATTGATTCAGCTTGAAGCATATCTATTAATTTCCTTCCACACACTCGTATGTTACGTGAGTGCTCGGTATCAGCTATGCATCGATGGCTTGTGATTCCATGGATGAGGTGCAAGATATGTTTTTTGTGTATTGGTGATGGTCCAGTCTATGGACTTGAGGCCAGGTTCAGAATGCATCTTGGGCTCGGTAGTTTCTGTTGTGTGACTATGTGCGTTTGGGCTTGTATATACGGTAGTGTCCCTAGTAGTGGGATTGATAGTTTAGTGAGTGGTTGAATAACTATATGATATGTACTATGTGACTGAGGATTTAGCGATTGTATAGTGGTTTTGCCTAGGATAGGGCATAGAGAGATGTAGTTTGAGGCTAAACAGGTGGGTGATCTACTACGAGATGTTCTGAGATTGTGTGATCCCTATGAGGTTCGTCCGGAGAGTTTCTTTCTACCAGCGGGATGCGTATGGGCTGCAATTGGAGTTCAGATCACTTGAGAAAGGTTGCATGACTGTCACGGGAATGGATATGTGCTTAGCAGAGTTTTGAGATATTTTATGATTTGTGCTACATGAGTTGTAAAGGATTTAGCTGAATTACAGTACGATATCATGGAAGTTATAGAGTAAGGTTATCTTGGGTTATCGGATTTTATGTTCTATGGATTTGAGCCACGTGGGGGAGTCTGCTATCGACGATCAAATTGTATGGTTATGTGTTATATTAGTTTTGATCTGAGGCATATTTGAGGATTAGTTGTGATCTGAAGAGGTTGGCTTTGAGGATGACTTAAGCAAGGGAATTGCTTGACGCATGTTGTGCTACACTTTATGGATATATGGAAATCTTGGAGTGATTCGGGTTTGCTATTTGTAGTGGATGTAATGTGTTAGAAAAGGGGGTCACTCGGTTGCATTACGGTGGGGTTACTGCTTTGGGGGTTGGTGTGCTAATTGGGAATAAGTCGTTCGGCTCGTTTCTGCGGTGCGTTGGAGATCAGAGCAGAGTGGATGACTCTCGAGGTAGTTCTAATGAGTTCAAGATTCATATGTGGTATTTGAGGACTTCCCGTATTTGTAAAAGGCTAAGATATGAGATTTGTATTAGGTGATGTCGAGACATGCGATATTTCTATGTCATTGGTAATTCTACATTTCAATATCACAAAGGTTAAAGGAAGAGCTTCAGATTCACTGAAGGTCTCTGTAGAATGGGCATTTTGGTTGCGGTACTGTTGGGTGCTTAAGAGGGAATGGAGTGGCTTATGGGCTTTAGGATGACGAGACTTCATATTAGGATATGTTATGGTGAGAGTTTGTTTAGGATCGTAGTGTACTGTCAATAAGAATTGTTAACATGAAGGCAAGTCGAGAGAAACTTGAAGAGATATGACAGTGTGGTAGTGGGTTGGATGAGCATAGTTATAGAAGTGATCAATTCCTTTGCTGTGGTAAGACTCTACAAGTGTTTTGTGACAATACCCTTGGGTTGAGCGATCTGCGTAACTTTGTGGAGTTAGAGGGATTCATTTCTAATGACTTGGTAATGTGCTAATGGACTTCTTTGTTTCGACCACGACTGGAGACGGATGTATTCTTCAGGTGCCAGGAGTATGTTGTGTGTTGTGATTTTCTCTTAGATGGGGGTCAAGTGGAAGGTTTCTGGCTGATGAAATGTGTATCCTGCTTGTGATTCAGTGTTGAAAATGGAATTTTTCTATTCTCATATGATGGCAAGATAGATGAGGTGTGTCATGTGATATTGAGAATTGCATGTACGCGGTTGCGATTCAGTTTTGTAGGGAAGGTCATGAGTTCTAGACAGCATGGACAGTTTCATATATTTAGAAGAATGCTGGCATTATCTGGTATCGCCTAAGAAGGGTACGTGTTTCATAAGGCTCACTGTGTATGGACTTGCGGATGCTTGACTAGTATCAGGGTAATTACCTGATTAATTATCTGCTGATGTTCAGATTTTTCTATGTTGCACAGAAGAATTTTGGAAGTATTTCTCATAGGATGATTGCATATGAGGGATGTGTCAGTCATTTTGGTGGTGGAGTTGGGAGCGGACATAGAGATTATTGTATTCTAGGGATTTGAAGACTAGGAGAGTTCTTAGAGGCAGATTATTCCTTGGGTGTGGACGGTGAAGGTATATTGAGAGGTTGACAGCTGAGTGAATGTGTTATGGATAGATTATTGTGGATTTTCCTCTAGTTATCTATGTATTTCGAGAAGATCGGAATTGATTTGGAGGCCACTTGTAGGCCTAATGAGAATGTGTATCCTACAACGGGTCAAGTTTGTTTACTCAGCACAACTATTGTTGAGGGATGTGTCATCATTTAGAGTTGATCTTATTCGCGCCTGATATGTTCCATGTGTTACTCTTTTATGCTACGCTGGGTTGTGAGACTATTGGCTATTTACACACAAGATGATGTTCTGTTTGGACCTTGTAGCAGAATTCGAGCGAGATAGTTCTTACAGTGTTGAATATTTTATTGTGCCTTGGTTATGGTCTTCCCGTTTGTATAATATTATGCTATCCGTTTCTCCATGGGTATGGTCAGGCACTTCACGTGTTTGTTGTTGATATGCATATGGTTGTTAATTGTGGGCATCATGGCTCGAGGTATTCCATGTGGACCGGTGCTTGGACCGGGTCATGCATTGCAGCGGAGCTTTGTTGGGATATGATCCTTCATGCTTATTTCGTGTGTTTTGTTTCTCCGTGTGATGGGTTCATAGCATTTCGCTTTGTGGTGATATATGTTGATTTGCGGGACGGTGCTCTCATTTGATTCTCTTTCCATCATTGGGTACATTTGAGTTGTTGCTTATTTGGTGCACAGATTGGACGGTATAAGGCTCGAGGTGGTGCTGGTGTGGCGTCTCAATCGAGCAGCTTGTATTGGATGAGGTGAGGTTATTGGACCTGAAATGAGTGCCATCGGATTTGATTAAGGTATGTTTGGATGAATAACGTCAATAGTCAGCTCAAAATTTGGCAATAGTTCTTATCGGAAGAGAAAATTCTACTACTTGTTGTCTGATGAGTGGTTATGAGTTCCTACATGTTTCCTTTATCATTGGTAGTGTACGAAGGTTTAGACAAGGTTTTATTTGATATGAGGTTTGTTATCAATACCAAATTTGTTATTGAGTAGCCATTGTGGTTGGAAGTTATTGTCATGTGTATTTGAGTTATGTGGTATATCATGTGATTATATCTTGGGTTATGGTTTGATACAGCTGGTTCAGACTTACACTGTATAGATGCAAATATTGGTTCTTGTTATGAATTTCGAAAGTCGAAGATTAGTTCTAAAGTTTGTGGACTAGGGTTGAAGTAAAGATGTTCAGTAAGTTTATGTTGTCAGGCTTATATGGATTCGGGTGAAATGGGATCACCCATGTGCATGATGAGTTTATACCATGATTTGATAGCTTTGGAATGAATCTTGGCACGTTCGAGGATGAACGTATGTTTAAGTGGGGGAAAATGTAAGACCCGAACGGTTATTTTGAGAATTTGCACTCCGTTCAGTGGTTTGAATTCTTAAATAGCTTCATATGATATATTTCAGCTTGCGTGCTTTGTTGGTTTGGTTTTTCGAGTGGTTTGGAATTGATTTGGAGGAATGATTTGCAATGTAGAAGCTTTAAGTGGGAAGAGTTGACCATATTTGATTTTTGTGTATTTGACCCCGGATCAGAGTTTTGATGGTTCCGTTAGGTCAAGATGGTGATTTTGGACTTGGGTGTATGCCCAAATTTGCATTTGAATATTTTTTAGAAGGTTTCAACACTATATGGCAAAATCTAGCAATTTGATGGTTTGGAAAGTTCATAGATTTGATCGGGAGTTGTCTTTGATGTATCGAATTTGGATTTATTCCGGGAGTTGGAACAAGTTCGTTATGTCATTTGGAACTTGTGTGCAAAATTTGAGGTGATTCTGAGTTGTTTAGACGTGTTCGGCGTATGTTTGGAATTTGGAAATTTAAAATAGTTCATTAAGCTTGATTTGAGCTGCGATTCGTGGTTTTGATGTTGTTATGAGTGATTTGGGACAACAAGTAGATTCGCGTTATGTTTTGAGACCTTTTGGCATGTTCGGACGAGGTCGCGAAGGGCTCGAGTGAGTTTTAGACGGGTTTCAGACCATTTTGGACCAAGTTGGATATTGCTGGTTTCTACTGATTTCTGATGTTTCAGTTGTTCTTTGCTATCGCGAAGATGAAGCCGCAATCGTGTAGTGCTTTTTGGAGCTGGATGTTTTTATTCATTGCGGATGCGACAGGTCGGACTCGTTCGCAAGGTTTGAGCTGGTTGTTAGCCGCGTTCGTGCCATTGTTTCCATGTTCTCATAGGGAAGCTGGGTACTGGTAGATTTGTCTTCGCAATCGCATGGGCCACGCCGCATTCGCAAAGGTCTGGCTCATATTTGCATCGCATTCACGAGGTATTTTTCGTGAACACGAAGTGTTTTTTGTGCCAGTGTCGTTTGTGCTTCGCGATCAAGTATCTATTCCCGCGATCGCGATGGTTATCCCTGGAGCATATCTATAAGTACTCTATTTTTGTACTTTGAGTAATTTATCACATTTTGATAAGGAATCTCGGATTTGGATGATATTGGAGAGGACTTTTCACCACATGGATTGGGGTAAGTATTTTTTACTCGGATTTGATTATTTTACATGATTCCATCATTGATTTTGGCATTTGATTGATGAATTTAAACAAGAAATTGGGAGTTTTTATCTAAATTATTCTAAAGTGATTAATTCGGTTTTGAACATCGATTCGGAGTCGGAATTTGATGAAATTGGTATGGTTGAACTAGTATTCGGATGGGCTGTCGGAACTTGCGAGTTTTGTCAGATCCTATGGTGCAGGCCCAGGTTGACTTTTTGCTTGACTTTTAAAATTTGATTAAAGATTCGGCCTTTTTCGTTTGGGTTTATTTCATATGGCATTATTTGATGTTTTGAGTTGCTTTTGACTAGTTTTGAGCTGTTCGGAGCTCGATTTGCGTGGGATGGCGTTCTAGAGTATTATTTTGGCTTGTTCGGTATTTATTTGGCTTGTTCGAGGTAAGTAACATATCTAACCTTGGATTTGAGGGTAATAAACCCTAGAAACTATGTTACATAAGATGTGTTGGGGTGACACACATGCTATGTGACGGGCATGCATGCGTGCACCAGTGTATTCATGATCCGAGTGGACATTATACTATTATCGGACTTGTCTTGCTTTCATGCTTTGTGATATCCATGTTTTCTTTTCTCACTTGATTATTTGAGCTTTGATTCGTGATAGAAATCATGTGTTGGCTATATGCTTATTTGGTTGAGACATAATGGGACTATTCTTGTTGTTTTGAGCTTTTTACTTTAACTACAGTTATTTACTCAGTCATGATACTCATTGCATGTCATATATTAGTCTCTGTACATTAAATCGTTTCATACATCACACGTTGTTCCTGTCTTCCATATGTGATACAGTTTGGGTTGAGCTCTATGAGATTGTGAGCCCTTGAGACTTGAGATATTGTTGATTGATGTGGGTTGTAGAGCCATGTTGTGAGTGTGATATATATATATATATATATATATATATATATAGAGAGAGAGAGAGAGAGAGAAATAG
>AWOL01S0121404.1:0-11064 GCA_000715115.1 Nicotiana otophora
AAAAATTGTAGTATTTTGGGCATATCTTCAGTTTAGAGATTTGTTTGAGGTGATTTTCACGGCGTTGTTCTCGTCTCAACAAGGGGGTATATATAGGAACTTTATTTTTGATGTTTCTCCATGATTATTTCCGTTGGTTATTATTTTATCCGTGTTTGAATTGTAGAAATTGAGATTTTGAGCCCCAAAGTTGAGAAATGGTAAACCCTTGATTTGAGGGTCGATTCATGGACGAAATGGGATAATTTTCTGGATATATACCATATGAGTTATGGGTAATATTTATTTTAAATAATTTTCAGAATCCAGTCACGCGAGCAAGAGGGTTGACTTTATTGACTTTTCAAGCGGAGTTGAAATTTTTTATAAATTGATTAATTATAAGCATTGGAGTATATTTTGATTGATTTGCATGTTGTTTGGTTAGTTTCAGAACGTTTGTCTTGGAGTTTAGGTATTAGAGAGGCGTTGAAGCCAGTTATGGAACTTCCGAGTGAGGTAAGTCTCCCGTCTAACCTTATGAGGCGGAAACTACCCCCTAGGTGATGTAATTGTTATGTGCTACAAGTTGTGGGTACTACGTGCGCACGAGGTGATGCGAGTCCGTACGTAGCTAAAGCATATATATGTCCGGGTAGACTTATGACTTTATCATGTAATATTTGAATTGTTTGGACTCATTTTGCTAGCTTAATTAATTGAAATTATAACTGAAATTAATTTAGAAACATATAAATATATTAGGCCGAGCTTTATCACCTTGAGTTGTTGCCAAGATATTTGATAAACATAAAGCGGTATATTTAATATTATGCATATGTATCTATGTTGTAAGCATGTGAATCGTAATTCGATAAGTTTCTTCCTTTCTTGTAGAGCGGGCCGAACGCCGTAGCAGTATAATAGATGCATCTATGGTTCGTGCCGTTCGAACCTCGGCAGTGCCCACAGTATTCTCCATCGTACCATTTACTCTATCATGTCTTATTTACATTCTAGACAGATATTGTATTATTATTTTACTCTTTAGTAAATGCTCATGCACTTGTGACACCGGATTTTGGGATGTTCTATAAGTTGTTTGTGATTTTGCTTAGCATTTACACACTTTTAAAATTTTAAGTTTTCATGATTTTAATGCGTTGATTTATTTATCTAATATAATTCACAATTTCGAGAATAATAAAGTTCATAATTAAGTTGGTAGTTCACCGTTGGCTTGCCTAACAGTGACATTGGGCGCCATCACGGCCTATAGTGAGGGCTTGGGTGACAGCTTGGTATCAGAGCTCTAGGTTCACTTGGGTCTCACGAGTCATGAGCAAGTCTAGTAGAGTCTTGCGGATCGGTACAAAGATGTATGTACTTATCTTCGAGAGGCTACAGGGTTGTTAGGAGCACTTCCCTTCTTGATTCCTCTTCATGCGATTTGATTTCATTGAAGCTTATGCCTTCATTTCCTTCCTACTCAATCTTATGCGACGTGGAGCGCTTGTTATCAATTGGGCATCGACGAGTTGTAGTGGTACTGCAGACGTGGTGCAGGATGTTTCTCCCTGCATATTCGAGCAGGCTATTATCGTCGCCTTATGGAAGAGTGTACTATTTTTTCAGCCCATTATCTGTATTTCCTATGGTTTCGAGGCTATGCACAGATTATTATGATGTTCATGCGTTGTTATCACACAGTGTTTGTGTAATGGTAGGGTGCTTGTTTATGTATCGAGTTAGTGAATGACTCGAAAGGAGGATTTCTCAGTGCATGGTTTTGAGGTTCGACATTTAATTCCAACGGAGGAAAGGCAATCGGACTACGGATGTTCAGGCTTTGGTTGATGGAGTAACTAGACTTGATATTTTCCAACGTGGTGGAATTCTCATTTGTGATGTGGTGTCGTCGTCCTTGTTTGAATGTATTAAGGTTCGTCGGTGCTATGGTATTCTTTTATTTGCCTTCGGGGCAGGGTGTTGTGAAATAGTGCATAAGAAGCGGTTTTCAAAGATGGCGGTGTGTAGCGATTTCAGAATCGAATAGGTGTTTCTAATGCTGATGGATCGAGAAAGATGATCTTCAAGGAGGCTTAGAATTGGTAGCAAGTTATTAGTTCAGCTGCTACAGAGATAGATTTTGATTTGAGGCAGCATTTGGGTAGCGAAGTATGAGGAAGGACATGGTGGAAGGTGTCTCGCGGTGGTTGAATTGCTAGCAGGTCAAGTATGAAAATAGAGGTCGAGAAGTTTCTTAAAGGGGATGGTTTAACCGAAGTGGGAGTGGTAGAGTAACATATGGATTCTGTGATAGGATAGCCACATGCCTTGAGAAAAGCTTAGAGTGATTTGGGAATCATGGTGGACAATGACCAAGTCCATAAATGCCATTTGGGACGGTGGCTGCTGCACTGAGGAAGGATTAATATGACAGAAAGGAGTTTTCTTGGAATGAAGAGGGGGTGTAAAATCTTGATTATCATTATGGGATGCGACATGACTTCGAGTTTGAAATGTATTGTCGGACTTTTAGTTGATGACTATGGGGAATAACCTGACTTTTACAGCTGGCAGATGAGTATGGGCTTCAGAGAGTTTACTGATTTCGTGGTAGTTGTGCCTAGTGCAGCGTCGTTGGGAGATGTCGGTATGGAAATTCCACAGGTGGGCTATCTCCTATGAGCAGGTCAGCATATGCGTGAGTTTGGTGAAGCTTCTACGAAGAATGCTACTTGCTACTTGGTAAGAGGTCGAAAATATGTGATTTTGGCTGATGATTCAGAATGTTCATGAAACGTTTAGCAAAAGATTTCGAGAAATTTGGAGGGGTAAAGGTGCGATATCATGGTAGTTGAGAAAGAGGAATCTTTGCGGGTTCTAGATTTATGTAATTATAGCTTAAAACTAAGTGGGGAAGTCCACCGTCTACGATTGGATCGCGTGATTGTCTGCTTGTGCGGTTTCTGGTTATCAGTGCATTGGTGGATCATTTATGACTAAGAAAAGAAAATATCAGGGGTAATTTGAGCAAAGAACTTGATGAATGTGTTATATATTTTGCCTTATCGATTCATGTGCAGGTTTTGGGAAGGCTCAGAGTTTATGCTTCTTGTAGATGTGATTCATCCGGTTGCTTTTTTGGGAGTGTTCATGTGCTAATAGAGTGTTGGAATTTGATTATATTCGAGATCGGGTCACAGTGGATGACTCTCAACAATGGTTCTAGTAGGTTCAAGAATTAAAGTGCAGTGCCTAAGGATTTCGGGTCCATTGTGTGGTTAAGGATCGAGTTTTTGCAGTGGGTTATGAAAGGGACTTGGAGTGTTCTATGTTATCATCGGGTATGCGGTGCAGTATTAGAGCAATGGGAGGAAACAACTTCGGATTCGTAGAGAATCTTTCAGAATGGGTGTACCAGTTGGAGGTGCTATTGTGCGCATAAGGAGGGTATGAGATGGTTCATGGGTATTGAGACGATGTGGTCTTGTGAATTGTGTCACTTGGGACTAGTGTTGTTGGGTTACGTTATGTTTTGAATGGAGCTATTATTATTTCTAAGGCAAGTCAAGAGTAAATTGGAAGAAGTTGGATCGGTTAGTAATGGTTTGAATCAGCATGATTGAGGCAATGATCAGTTTCTTCGGCGTGTTAATGTTATACGTGCGGGCTTGACAGCCGCCGTAATTTGATTGATTTGGAGGTATTTGATTATAATGGCCCGTTATGTGTAGATGGATCCCGGAAGAGTTATGGTGGTTTAGACCACAACTTGAGGTTTGTATTTTTCGTGGTTATGGGAATTCAGTTACGTGTTGCCATCGTTCCTCTAAAATGTGTTGAGTGAAAGGGGTTCTAGACGATGAAGTGTTTATTCTATTGGTGGTTCAGGAGTTATGATGAAATTCTTGTACTCTCGCGTAGCGGCATGATAGGTACAGTGAGCGGCATGGGAATTTGAAGTTGAGGACCAAGGTTGTGGTTCGGTGTTGACAAGAATGTCACTAGCTAGGATGAGCAGGAAAGAATTTAGATGTTCATGGTAAGTTGGTATTTTTCTTTAGTGTCACCCGAGAACGGTGTCCTATGTAAGAGGCTTTTTGTACTGATTAGCGGATTCTCGATTTGCTTTATAGCATTAGCACTATTGGTGGTATGGAGGTGTAGACCTTGCTACCTAGTGCGGAAGGTCGTGGGAGCGTATCACACATGGAAATCTGTATAAGTGTGACATGTTAGTCACTTGATTGTTAAAGATTGCAACCAAGCATGGAGATTATGGTACCATCGTTAATGTGGGAGTTTATGCCTTAGAGGCACTCTATCCCTTTTGTTGTGAACTATGGGAATTTGTTCCGGATTGGGACGACTTCTCGTGTATGTCATGAATGGGGCCATTGTGGATCCTTGAAAGGTTGTTGGCCTAGTATGGGATGATCAGAATCGGTTTGGGGGTCCTTTGATTGGTCTAATGTGAATGTGTTCTCTACATCAGGCCAAATGTGTTCATTCAGCATAGCATTGCTTATGGAGGAGTCTTCGGGCATTGGATGTTATTCCTTTCATCAGCTATTCCATGTAATACTCTATTGTGCCATGTGGGTTGTGAGACGGCTTGATTGTTCACACAAGTGTTGTGGTCTCGTGTAGCTTGTGGTATTATATGAGCAGGATGGCTCTTGAGATGCAAGTCATTTATTGCACCATAGTCATGCTTGGGGTTTGTAGAATATGGCGCTATTTGTCTCCCCAGAGTTGTATTTTTGCACTTGACGTGTTTGTGGTCGAAATTTGGGTATTTCGTAGGTATAAGCATTATGGCTTGATAGGTATTTCCTTATTTATTATTATGTGTGGATCGAGTGGCACGCCGCCACGAGTATGTTGTTTGGATCGGGTTGCACGCCGCAACGGTATCATGTGTGGATCAGGTTGCACGCCGCAACAGTGAGATGTTGAGTACGGTTCCCTATATCTATTCTTGTGTATTTTGTTTCTCATTCTCTGAGAAGGGTTTGTAGCATCTGTTTGACCGTTTTATTCGTTACGCGGGCTGGGTAGTTCTTTTCCAGAGTTCATTCCTCCTTATGTGTCATATTCAAAGTGTGGTTTGTCGGCGCATTGATGGCGTCATATGAGATCTGGGTCAGTGTTTGAGGTGGCTTATTGCCTGAGCAGCTTGTACTGGGTGAGACGAGATTATTGGACCTGAAGTCAGTGCAATCAGATTTATATAGGGTATATTAAAGAGAAAATATCGTTATTCAGTTCAGAATGAGGTGATGGTCCCTGTCAGGAGGAAAGACTCCATGATTTGTTGATTCGGCAAATGGTTATGAGTTTCTACATATCTCTTCCATCGTGGCAGTATTGTGAGAGTTGGAACAGGGTTCATATGCGTTATGAGGTGTATTATGGGCATCGGATTCGTGCAATTCTAGCTATTGTGGTCGGAGGATGTTATTATGGGCAACCGACTTATGTGGTGCATGGTGTGATTTCAGCATATGTGCATGATCATATTTTGGTACAGTGTGTAGTGATTGATACCATGTTCGAATCTTAGAATCAGGTCTTGTAGAGAAATTCGGAGGTTGGAATTTGGTTCTAAGGCTTATTGACTAAATAAAAGGGAGGATTTTCAGTCTGGCTCGAACTAATGTGCTCAACTGGGTTGTGGTGGAACGGGTAGGTGCACGAGGTCTTAAACAAAGATTTTGGACAACTCCGGAACAGTTCTTGGCACGTTCGAGGACGAACGTATGTTTAAGTGGGGGAGAATGTAACGACCCGACCAGTCATTTTGAGATCTAGTGCGTCGTTCGGCGGTTTGAGGCCTCGAGTAGCTTCACTTAATTTATTACGACTTGTATGTGCGGTCGGAATTGGATTTTGGGAAGTTCGGAGTTGATTCAGAAGGAAAATTCTAATTTCGGAACTTTAAGTTGGAAGAATGGACTAAGGTTTGACTTTTGAGTAAATGATCTTGGAATAAGGATTTGAAGGTTCCAATAGGTTCGTATGATGATTTCGGACTTGGGCCTACATTCGGGTTGAGTATCGGGTGGTCCGGAAGTATTTCGGCGCTTAATATGGAAAGTTGGCATTTTGAAGGTTTTAGAATTTCTTAAGTTTGATTTGAAGTGGACTTTGGTGTTATCGATGTCTGTTTGAGGTTCCGAGCCTTGGAATAGGTTCATATCATGATTTGTGACTTGTGCGTAAAGTTTGGCGTTATTCCGGAATGTTTAAGAATGAATCGGACGCGTTTGTCAAAGTTTGAATGTTTGGAAGTTTAAAGAAAGGTTTCGATCGTCGATTCATAGGTTTGATGTTATTTGGTGTGATTTGAGGCCTCGAGCAGGTTCATGTTATGTTTTGGGACTGGTTTGTATAATTGGACAGGGTCCCAGGGGCCTCAGGTGTGTTTCGGAGGTGTTTGGGTTGTGTCGCGCTCTTATTTGATGTTTCAGCGTCATTTATTTGGGAATAAAGGGAACTATATTGAGAAAATGACCTTTGATTTGTGATTGGATTGAACATTAGATCCGTATTGTAATGACGGAGCCATCACAATAAGAATAGTTGAATTCCGATGTCGTATGAGAGAGTTATGCCCATTTTTGTATCAGACAAAATTGCTGGTTTCTGGTGTCGCGAACACGAAGAAAGATTTATGGGTTGACCGGTCAACGCGAAAAATTGCTCTTCATGAAGGCCATTAAGAAAAATCATATGGGCAGTGTTTTAAACCGATAATATTAGTATTTTGGGCATATCTTGAGTTCTAGAGCTCCGTTTGAGGTGATTTTAATGGCGTTGTTCTCGTCTTAACAAGGGGGTAAATATCTGACCTTTATTTTGATGTTTCTCCATGATTATTTCCGTTGGTTATTATCTTTATCCGTGTTTGAATTGTAAAAATTGGGATTTTGAGCCCCAAAGTTGAGAAATGGTAAATCCTTGATTTGAGGGTCGATTCATGGACGAAATTGGATGATTTTCTAGATATAGACCATATGAGTTATGGGTAATATTTATTTTCAATAATTTTCAAAATCCGGACACATGGGCCCGAGGGTTGACTTTTCAAGCGGAGTTGGGAATTGTTATAAATTGATTAATTATAAGCATTGGAGTATATTTTGATTGATTTGCACGTTGTTTGACTAGTTTCGGAACATTTTGCTTGGAGATGAGGTATTAGAGAGGTGTTGGAGCCGGTTATAGAACTTCGGAGTGAGGTAAGTCTAATTGTTATGTCTTACTAGTTGTGGGTGCTACGTGCGCACGAGGTGACGAGAGTTCGTACATAGCTAAAATATGTTTATGTCCGGGTAGACTTAGGACTTTATCATGTTATATTTGAATTGTTTGGACTCATTTTTCTAGTTTAATTAATTAAAATTATAACTGAAATTGATTTAGAAACATATAAATATATTAGGCCGAGCTTTATTACCTTGAGTTGTTGCCAAGATATTTGATAAATGTACAATAATATATTTATTATTATGCACATGTATCTGTGTTGTAAGCATGTGACTCGTAATTCGATAAGTTTCTTCCTTTCTTGTGGAGCGGGCCGAACGCCTCGACAGTATAATAGATGCATCTATGGTTCGTGCCGCTCGACCCTCGGCAGTGTATACAGTATTCTGGATCGGGCCAAATGACCTCGGCATAATCATGCGTTATATCGCTAGCAGTCCGAATATTCACGAGATTATCCTTCCACTGATGCCTGGCCTTTTATATGGTATTCCTTATCCGTTTGATAGATATATCTGAGCCGTTAAGGTAGAATACAAGACTGAGAAAATCATACCCTTTAAAAGAAAGTTTTGGAAGATTATGTAACTTACAGATTTACCCCATTATTATTGTATGCTTCATACCTACTTATGATTTATTATATTGCTTTATTGGACCTTTAGTAAGTGTCGATGTCGACCTCTCGTCACTACTTCTGTGGGATTAGGCTAGATACTTACTGGGTACGCGTTGATTTACGTACTCATGCTACACTTCTGCACTAAATGTGCAGGATCTGACATGTTCAATTGGTGGTCATCTTGGCACGTAGGCGCAACTGTTGAGGAGACTTTATGGTGAGCTGCATTCCAGGCTACGTATTGCTGCCCACAGAGTCTCCATCGTACCATTTACTCTATCCTGTCTTATTTACATTCCAGACAGATGTTGTATTATTATTGTACTCCTTAGTAAATGCTTATGCACTTGTGACACCGGATTTTGGGATGTTCTAGAAGTTGTTTGTGATTTTGCTTAGCATTTACACACTTTTATTATCTATTCTGTTAAAATTTTAAGTTTTCGTGATTTTAATGCGTTGATTTCTTTTTCTAATAAAATTCACAATTTCGAGATTAATAAAGTTCATAATTAAATTGGTAGTTCACCGTTGGCTTGCCTAACGGTGACGTTGGGCGCCATCACGGCCTATAGTGAGTTTTGGGTCGTGACAAACTCATAGATACCACCATGTCCTTTGTGATATTTCTCTACTATAAATTTAGATTGTATTTGCTATTATGCCTACCATAGGAATATTATCATGGGTCGTAGGCTTCCAACTCCCAAGTGACAATGCTATTAGGATATACTTGCACCCCTTAGTTTCTTTTTCTTTTCTGACTCCGTGCTTCTTACTGGAGTACATTGTTTTGGTTTGCAAGAGTATTTCATATTTAGGAATATGCATAATATAATATTTTCTTGCCTCGTTTCATGCCAAGTGTGTACATACTTTATCCTTATCTATAACATTCATTTGTTCTACTAAGTCTAACATATGATCAAAGTACTTCCTTATTTTCGCCATTGTTTGAATTTAATTCATGTGACACATGCTCCAAAGTTATAAGAATCTATTTAAGTAGCCCATTAAATATTTCACTATTATATAGTACCTTTTATAATTCCAATGTTGAACACTTTTATTATTGCTTGTGATAAGTATGTGATCCCTATACCAATACTATATGACAACTTTACTCATTTCATCAGAAATCTTACCGAAGATGTGTTTTCCTTAATCTATCTTTTGTGAATAAAATTTCTCTTTTTCCTCAATCATCACCTTTAAGGTTACTTTTACCTGCTCTAACGCTCCCCCTCTTTAGCGTAAAACCCCAATTCTTAAGCACGAACCTAACATTCAAAGACTTCATTAAATTCTTATCTCGTAGGTAAACTTACATCTAATAATATACATGCTCACATGCTACCACAAGTTCTTTATTCCCCAACTCGAAATTTCATTTCACCATATTTATTTTCCCATCAACCCCAACATTATTTCGTCATTACACTTGTATTGCTTATTGTTTTGAAAATAGGATAGAATGGTTATTCTCGTTAAAGATTTCCTTATTCTTTTCCATACTAAAGTATCATGACACTGTAACGACTCAGCCGGTCGTTTCGAGAGTTATAGCCCCGTTGTTTCTATTTTTTCTTTTTTTGGTGTTATTCAGCTATATTATGTTATATCGGGTTAGTTGGTTCTGGACCAGAGTAGTTTCATAGTGAATTTAGATACTTAGTCTCTTAAGTAGAAACTTAAGTTGCAAAAATCAACCAGATGTTGACCTATGGGTAAACGATCTCGAATTTGAATTCCGATGGTTCCGTTAGGTGATTTTGGACTTAGGAGTGCATCCGGAATATGATTTGGAGGTCCGTGGTAGAATTAGGCTTGCATTGGCGAAATTGGAAATTTGGCGATTTCGGTTGGCAGTGGGAAATTTGATATCGAGGTCGGAATGGAATTCCGGAAGTTGGAGTAGGTTCGTAGTGTCATTTGTGACGTGTGTGAAACATTTGAGGTCATTCGGACGTGGTTTGATTGGTTTCGGCATCAGTTGTCGAATTTGAAAATTTAGAAGTGCTTAGGCTTGAATCCGAGGGTAATTTGATGATTTGATGTGGTTTTGAGTGATTCAAAGGTTCGGCTAAGTTGGTATGTTGATATATGACTTGTTAGTATTTTTGGTTGAGGCCCCGAGGGCCTAAGGTGATTCTGGGTGGTTAGCGGATTTGTCGATGTTGGAAAATGCAGCTGAAGCTGCTGCTACTGCCATTTTCGCACCTGCGGAAGAACGCCTCGCAAGTGCGAGGCCGCTGGTGCGCGTGGGGAGTTCGCAGGTACGGACAATGCTTGGCTAGGTAGGTTGCGTAGGTGCGAGTTGGAGGTCGCATCTGCGAGCCCGCAGGTGCGAAACCTGGGGCGCAGATGCGGAAAGGGCAATGCTGGGCAGGCTTCGTAGATACGGCGCGCCATGCGCAGGTGCAACGAGTTTGCCGCAGATTCGGAGATTGGGCGGATAAGTGAGTTGTGCAGGTGCAGCTCCTTGGACCACAGGTGAGGTCACGCGGGTGCGAGTAAATGGCCACAGGTGCGAGAAGCTTGGGCAGAAGGTACATATTGCACACTTCGCGAATTTTGGTGCATTCTTCACCATTCCTATTCGATTTTGGAGCTTTTGGGAGAGATGTGAAGAGGGAATCAAGGGGGTTTCATTGAGGTAAGTTACTTGAGCCCTAATACTTGTATATATGGAAATTTTCCGTTGTTTAATCATTGTAATTAGTGAAAATGAGGGGTTAGGGCTTGGAATATTTGGAGAGTAATTTAAGGATTTGAAGGACCAAACGATGTCGGATTTTGATGAATTTGGTATGGTTAGGCTCGTCAGTGAATGAGATTTCTAGTTTTGTAAATTTTGTCAGATTTCAAGACGTGGGCCCGGGGTCCGGGTTTGAGCCAATTTCGGAGCACTTGGAGGCCGAATCCAGAGGCAAGAGCATTGTGGGGTAGAGATTTGACTGGTTTGAGGTAAGTAACGATTGTAAATCTAGTCCTGAGGGTACGAAACCCCAGATTTTTTATCATTCTACTATTCTTAGTGACGCACATGCTAGGTGACGGGCGTGTAGGCATGCACTGTTGGGGATTGTGACTTGGTCCATCCCGTAGCAACTGTAAAGTTTCATACTTTGTTAAAACTATATGATACTTATATGTTTTAGAAAGAGTTTCTGTAAATTGGGCTG
>AWOL01S0121430.1:0-17878 GCA_000715115.1 Nicotiana otophora
ACCATATCCTCTAGAATCTAAACTGTCCGCTCTGACTGCCCGTCGGTCTGTGGATGAAAGGTCGTGCTGAGCTCTACTTGGGTACCTAACTCACTCTGTACTGCTCTCGATAAATGTGAAGTGAACTGAATGCCTCTATCTGAAAAAAGAGAAATAGGCACGCCATGCAACTGGAAGATCTCCTAAATATAAATCTGGGCCAACCTCTCTGAAGTGTACGTAGTCTTTACCGGAATAACGTGTGCATACTGCTCAGTTTATCGACAATGACCCAAACTACATCAAATTTCCTCAAAGTGTATGGCAAACCAACCACAAAATCCGTAGTGATGCGCTCCCACTTCCACTCTGGTATGACATCTGCTGAAGTAAGCCGCTAGGTCTCTAATGCTCGTACTTAATCTGCTGGCAATTCAGACATCTCGCCACATACTCAACAATGTCCTTCTTCATCAACCGCCACCAGTAATGCTGCCTCAGGTCATGATACATCTTCGTGGTACCTGGATGAATGGAATAAAGCGAACTATGTGCCTCCTCTAGAATCGCCTCCCTCAGGTCATCAACAATAGGAACACAAAAGCGACCCTGGAGTCGCAGAATATCATTATCTCCGATAGTAACCTTCTTGGCATCACCATGTAGCATTTAGCAAGTGTGAATCATCATATTGACTAGCCTTGATCTGCTTGAATAAAGAAGACTGAACCATAACACATGCAAGAACTCGTCTGTTCTTTGAAATATCCAACCTCACAAGTCGGTTAGCTAAGGACTAAATATCCAAAGCCAATGGCCTCACCTCTGCTGAAATGAAGGCCAAACTACCCATACTCTCAGCCTTTCTGCTCAAGGAATCCGCGACCACATTCGCCTTGCCCGGATGATAAAGGATGGTCATATCATAATCCTTTAGTAACTCAAGTTACTTGTGCTGCCTCGGATTAAGATCCCTCTACTTAAATAGATGCTGCAAACAAGGTGACGGTGTAAATGTCACACGACTCTCCATAAAGATAATGCCTCCATATCTAAAGAGCATGAAGTATCACAGCCAACTCCAAATCATGCACATGGTAATTCTTCTTGTGGGGATTCAACTGACGTGAAGCATACATAATAACCTGCCCCACCTGCATCAATACACAACCCAAACCAATATGTGAAGCGTCGCAGTACACAGTAAACATCCCTGAACCAGAGGGCAAAACCAATAT
This sequence comes from Nicotiana otophora, assembly GCA_000715115.1. Classification (NCBI taxonomy): domain Eukaryota; kingdom Viridiplantae; phylum Streptophyta; class Magnoliopsida; order Solanales; family Solanaceae; genus Nicotiana; species Nicotiana otophora. Next base: position 1,218 of record AWOL01S0121430.1, read on the forward strand.
TGGTGTTGTAGTCAATGCGGTCTTGAGCTTCTAAAAGATTGCCTTGCAATCATTGGACCATCTGAACTGAGCACCCTTCTGGGTCAATCTAGTCAAAGGAGCTGCAATAGACGAGAAGCCCTCTAAAAACTGATGATACTAACCTATTAGCCCCAAGCAACTTTTGATCTCGGTCGCAATGGTAGGACAAGGCAAACTCTAAACTGCCTCAACCTTCCTAGGACACACCTTAATACCCTTACATGATACAACATGCCCCAAGAAAGCCACTGAATCTAATAGAACTCGCAATTGGAGAACTTAGTCTATAGCTTTTGTTCCCTCAGAGTATGAAGCACTATCCTCAAATGTTGCTCGTTCTCCTCCATACTACGCGAGTTGATCAATATATTATCAATAAAGACAATGAAAAATGAGTCAAGATATGGAATGAACACCCTATTCATCAAATCCATAAATGTTGTCGGAGCATTAGTCAAGCCAAAGGACATCACTAGAAACTCGTAGTGCCCATATCTAGTCTAGAAAGCCGTCTTCGAAATATCTGAAGCAAGAATATTCAGCTTATGATACCCTGATATCAAGTTGATCTTCAAAAATACCCTAGCACCCTGAAGCTGATCAAACAAATCATCAATGTGCGACAATAGATATTTATTCTTGGTGTTGACTTTGTTCAGTTTGCGGTAATCAATGCATATCTGTATACTCCCATCCTTCTTCTTCACAAATAATACCAGTGCACCCCAAGACGACACACTTGGCCAGATGAATCCCTTCTTGAGCAACTCTTGAAGCTGCTCCTTCAGCTCTCTCAACTCCACTAGAACCATACGATAAGGCACAATAGAGATAGGTTGGTTGCTTGGAGCCAAATCAATGTCGAAATTTATATCACGCTCTAGTGGCATGCCTGGTAGATCAGCAAGAAATACAACAGAAAATTCCTGCATCACAGACACTGAATCTATTGTGGAGTTATCCAACATAGTATCTCAAACAAAGGCTAGATAGACCAAATAACCCTTTTTGACCATAAGTTGATCCTTCAAAAAAGAGATAACCCGACTGGATATACTAATAGATGAGCCTCTCCACTCCAACCTAGGCAACTCTGGCATCGCCAAGGTAACAAGCTTGGCATGTGAATCGAGAACGGCATGGTATAGAGATAATCAGTCCATGCCCAGGATAACCTCGAAGTCAATCATACAGACTAGATGTACTAAGATTTGTGTTTTTTCCGTCATTATTTTATAAATAAATAAAAACGTTAAATTTTTTCCGATGATAGATCTCCTCGACCGTTTCTTAAGGGATTAAAGTCGAAACATAAACACAAAACAAACAAGAAAAAATTGAAAATATTTTTGAGTCTTTTATTTTCTTAGGTAGTGTAACAATTTTTCCTTGTTGTTTCTTTGTGACGCAGTTATTTTCCAAGGCTTTTACTTGAACTGGGTGTAGTTAGCTTCTGTTTTTGTAGGAATAAAGAATTTTGAGCCATAATACTAATTTGAAGCAATTTTCCTTGACCGCGTATGCCTTGAAAGTGGTGAATTCCTTATTTGTGACACCTAGGTGCAAATCTTGACTCGTATATAAGTGCCTTTATTTGTTTGATCTCGACTTTGTTTAATTGCTTTGATTGGAGAGTCGGATATACCCGGTCCTTAGTGAGTTATGTGTCAATATGTGAGTGAGGTTTTAGTTAATATTATGTGATGTTAGTTGACACATCCTTCATACACAATCATTCCACGAGAAGTACTTCAATAATTCTTTCGTGCCACAAAGCAAAAATCTGAACACTAGCATTCGATAAACTAGGTGAGTACCGTAATACCAATAAAGCATCCGTAAGTCAAAACACGGTGCGCCTCTTGAAATACGTACCCATCTCAGGAAATACCAAGTAGTACTAGCATTCATCTAAACATTTGGAACCTTTCATGCTATCTAAGAATTCGTGACCTTCCCTTCAAGGCTGAACCACGATCTTGTTCATGCAAATCTCAATCCAACGTAACGCACTCTATCATGCCATCATATGAAAACATTAGAACCATATTATCAACCATGAGTCACAAGTAGATTACATAATCAATTAGCTAGAAACGTTCCACCTGATCCTATTTAGGAGAAAATCACAACGCACAACAAACTCCCCATGCCTGTAGAAAAGATCCATCCCAAGTTGTGGTAGAAATCATCGAGAACTCTACGAAGCCCATTTGCACATAACCAAGCTATTAGAGCTGAATCCTTCTAACTCAAACAAGTCACGCATATTTCCAAACCCTAGAGTATTGCCACAAAACACCTGTAGAGACTTACCACATCATAAGAACCCAAAGAACCGATTATACCCATTACCATGTTGATAGAATCTACCACCAAGCTGTCCTATTTCTCCAAGTTACTTCCGAATTGCCTTAGAGTTAACACTTCTCCTTGCCTGCACTCTACGACCATTAACCAAACACTCACAATGAGAGATCCTAGCATAAAGTCATTGTATTCCCTCATAAGTACCCCAAAAGTACCACAACCGAGACACCCATTCTGAAGAGACATTCTGTGAATTTATAGTTTTTACTTTTAACTTTCTAATAATGAAATGTAGATACATAATGATATAGAAATGATGTGAGCCTCGACACCATCTAATGCAAATCTCAGATTCTAGCCATATACAAATCCGAAAAATTCTCAATTGCCACATATAAATCTTGAATTCATTAGAACCTTCTTGAGAGTCATCCACTCTGCTCAAATCTCAATTGCACTGCCTAAACGGGCCGAACAACTTATGCCCCATTAGCACAACAACACCTAAAGAAGTAACCCCACCTTAACATAACCGAGTAAATTCATATTCCATGCACACTACATCTGTCACGAATAACAACTCAAATCATTCTATGATTTCCATATACCCATAAAGTGTAATATAACTCGTATCCAAAAAGTTTCTTACGCGAGTAATCCTCGATCTTAACCTCTGCAAGTCATAAATGGTTCACAAGCATGCCTCAGACCGAAACCAATACAACATATAACCATGCAATTAAATCGTCATTAGCAGACTCTCCCACTTGGCTCAAAGCCATAGAACAAAATATTCGATAACTCACAATACCCATACTCTATTATTGTCATAATCCCGCACTGAAATTCAACTAAATCCTTCATGAGCTCATGCAACACAAAACATAAAATACCTCAAATCATTCGCTAAGCTCGCATTTATCCTCGTGACAGTCGGGTCAATGTTTTCAACCGATCCAAACTCAAATCGCAACACATATAACCCACTAGTAGAAAGAAACTCTCCACACAACATCATAAGGATCACACATCCATAGATTACCCTGTATGTGATAACCCACCTTCTTAGCCTCAAACTGACATCTCTCTATACCCTTTCACAGCCACAACTACTATGCAATCACTTAATCTTCCCGAGTCTGAACTCATCAACATGACATGAGAATCAACTTCGTTCCACAAGTAAAAAACATGAAAGACCCCTCAACACGCACATATCTCAAGACCGTACAACACATCAACACAGACCTAATAGTCTATATCATATCCCCAAGCAACTCTGCTCGTTACTTCAAAGCCATCCGAACACACCCCGTAGTCACATGATACCAATCATATAGGTATCCAACCACTCACCGATCCATAAATCCCACTCCTAGGGATACTACCGGACATAAATGTCCAAAAGCACATACGCACACAACTGAAATAAATGTGTCCATGTTGCGGTCAAACCCCGACCTCAAATCCTCTAAACTGGACCATCACTAAAATACAGAAAACACATCTCGTACCTCATTCATGGAATCAAAAGCCGTCAATGCACAACTGATATCAAGTGCTCACATAACATACGAGTGAATGGAAGGAATTCAAAGAAATACTCTTCGAGCTTAATTAATGTTGCACGATGAGGAAATAATGATGGGAAATTTATCCTAAATGCCCTGTAGCCTCTCGAAGATAGGTATGGGCGTCATCATACCAATTCGCAAGACTCTACTCGATATTTTTTCATGACAAGCAGAACCTATGAACCTAGGGCTCTTATACTAATTTGTCACGACCCAAAATCTAACTAGTCGTGATGGAACCTAATCCAACCCACTAGGTAAGCCAAATAAGAGTAAACACCATTTAATGATAATGATAAGAAACAAAAAGTGAAATAACTGAATCATTATACAACTCTCCAAGGACGGGTAGTACAAGTCATGAGCCACTAAGACTTTAGATTTACAAAGCTGAAATAAAATAATATTTACAACATCTGTTTGAAATATACATAAACATAACTCAAATCTAAACTACCAAGAACAAATGGTAGCTATGTTCGGAAGTTAGGTACGTCTTCAACGTTGTCTCCCACCATAATCATCAGTATTATCTCCAAGATATGCATGCAAGGTGCAGAAGTGTAGTATGAGTACAACCGATCCCATGTACTCAATAAGTAATAAACCTAACCTTAGATTGAAAGTAGTGACGAGCTCGGAAGAAGGTCAGTGACCAAAATCAATAGCCAATAACAATTCATAACATTGTAGTAAAGCCAATAAAGGTATATGACTCACGAGATATATGCTCATCTTGATCACAGTTATGGGAAAGTAGGCATACTTTTTAAGTAAAACAATCAATTCCAAATCTCACAATTGAGAAACAACTAACCATGAGTTTATCAAAGAACTGTATTCCCAATCCACAACACCATATAAGAATTTACATTACCAATTAGCTTGAGGAAAGTACATCGCTATGCCTACATGTGAATATACATGTCAAGACATCAATTATCGTGTACCATCTAGCATGAGGAACATAAATCTCTATGCCTATATGTCAAATCATAAATGTCACAATACTGTCTAGCATATGAGAAAAATGCATCTCTATGCCTGCATGTCAGGTATACATGTCAAGTAATCAAAATTCCATGTCACTGTCTAGCACGAGAAAGGTACATCTCTATGCCTATATGTCAAATAAACATGTCCAATACTCAGTATCACAATGAACTAATTAAGTACACACAATCCTAGCACACTCAAGGTGCCTGGCTCAAAGCCTGTTTTATAACCGTGGATCTATCAAAATAATTACATTTAGCACTGTACGGGTACCTGGCATAACTGCCCATCATCAAAGCACGTATATGAAAAACTGTGCCTGCACCCACTACTAGCATGTCAGACTCCAGAAAGGCGGATCCTTCCCGAGCAATAATCATAATCACTTAGCCCAATAGTAGGGTCCTGGTGCACGCGAAGCCTTAAATCAGTATAGCTTAGCCAATGTGGGGCCTAGTATATGCGTCACCTCAATATCAATATAACCCTTGTGATGTGCAACCTCATCCAAACATCAAAACAAATACAGTTGCGCCACGACCTCGGGGAGCGCGACCGGTGCTCAACAGAGTTACCCCGGTCGAGCAAGCCTGCACAGTGTCGTCTACCCAACTCAACTGTGAACAAAGAGAAGAATACATTTCATTTATTAGACAGTAAGAGGCCATTTGAATAACACCAGTTCATTACCATTAGTTACGTTGTTAGAAAGTCTCCAAAACAGTACATTGTACAATCATAGTTAAAGTGGAACAGATGATAGGCTTACAACATTTTTATTTTAACCTTCCCAAAAATATATACGACCCACACTATGTCTACGGAGCCTCTAACAGAAACAAAAGAGTGTTATGACAGTGCCGACAATAAGGCCTCGGCTATACCTCAACATGCTATGTACAAAGGATAAGAGATACGGGACCTCGAAATGAAGTGAGGCTCACTAAGTCAGCTGAGGAGAGGGTGTGTTGCTATCACTGATTAATGCTACCTGCTATGGAACTACCTGCATCCATTAAAGATGCAACGCCCCCGGAAAAAGGGACGTTAGTACATATGGAATAGTACTAGTATGTAAAACTAAACACCCTCTCAATAGAACGAGTAACAGTAAACGGAGAATAAAACATGAAATCAATAAGAGACTCAAATAGTATCAAGGTGTTAAGTTAGGGGAATGGTAAATTTCAAGTAGGTTTCAGTAATTTAAGTTGGGAGATCTTTAGCACCGATACACCACCGTATTTTAGCACGGAGTCCGATCTCAGCCCGACCGGCTAAGCTGTCTCACCCCTAGAAATACACTCACAATACCACCATGTGCGTGGCATGGTATCCAATCTCAGCCCGATCGGCAAAGCCGTCTCACCACAATGTCGTGTGTGTCGACATCACATCACATTTCGCTAGCAATAATCTCATCCCATTAAAAGGGAAACATCTCAACACACCAATCTCATCCCATATAAGAGGAAACAGTCTCATCACATTAACATGGGGATTTACCCCTCAATCACTCCTACATCACATGTAGTTTCGGGGTTAGGTTGTTCTGCCCTACTCTTCCTCGGTGGGTAAACGATACTCCCAAGGAATTTATTATTAAAAGTATTTATCACTTAATTCATATTCTTTTACATGTTATTCATTTTATTGGCACGATTGGCCATAACGCAATATCATTCTTGGCACGTTGGTCGTACTTCATAATTCATGCTCACTATTCCACTTTCAAGCATTAACACGGATTGTCAACAACAAACATTTCTATCGAAGACTTTAAGCACACATTTGAGAAATTTAGTGTATTAGGCACATGTGATTTCTTACACAATTTGATATGATCACTTTCATTTGGGCTTGACTTGATGTCACAATATTTTAATACATACTCATTCTTTGAACACGCACCTGAAGAATAACATAACATGATAAGAATGTTCCGGAATACATTTTACACATATTCATATAAATACATCTTCGACACCGACTTATTCATAAAAGTCAATTCATAATGGACAACTCGAGACTTACAAGAACGTTGTGGGAATTCAATTCTAAGAGAGAAGTTTAACCAACAAACCTTGCTTCGAGCTTTTTAAATTAATACAATGTTCCGAAAACCTTAGCCACTTTGATCTATTTAGAGATATAGCAAAATTGAACACAAATTAGGAAGGAGTTCATAGTTCCAGCTCACTTTAGCATTTTATCAAACACTAGGTGAGCATTAAGGTTTCAAGGTCCTCTTATGGTGGATTCTTTCATCCCACTACCCAAAGTTTACCCAAACGAGCTCAACAATCTTTCCACTACACTTGATGGTACATGAATGTAAAATAAACAACTCCCACACCCAAGAATTGCTTGTCTTATTACCTATTTTCAATTAAAATTACGAAATTGAGGGCTTTGGAGTAGAACCTTACCTCTAGGATGAAAACCTAGTGAATTTTTCTTGTAAATTCTTTAACTTTGAGCAAGAATTGATGAATGATGAGCTTAGGAACTTCCCCTCTCACTCTATGTCACTCCCTCTCTCTAGAAATAAATGTTTTTCCCTTTTAAAATGATCCTCGATGTTGTTTTATAAGAATGGGGTCGGGTTCAAAAATTAAAAAAAATGAAGGCCCGATGCAGGTCTGCGGCCGCATATGCAACCGTATAATGCTTCTACGGTCCGCAAAATGGATCGCATAATGGCCCTCCGGAACTGGGCACCCCTGCCTCACTCTGCAACCGGTCTGCGATCCGCAGACCTGTTCTGAGGTCGCATAATGTGTCGCAGAATGTTCCTCTGAAATATTTTTGTGTTGGATCTGCGAGGGGTTATGTGGCCCGCAAAAAGATAATACGGCCGCATAATGGACTGCATAATAGTCCAAAACGTTTACCCAATTTCCTGCCTCGGTGTGCGGCAGATATGCGGTCCATAGATCAGTTCTGCGACCGCAGAATGGACTGTAAAAAATGTCTTGTATTTCTAAAAAATTTCTTCAACTCCCCAACGCACTGTTCAACCCAAAAAGTCCGAATCGCGGTGAGCTTGCGAGCCACGAAGAATCCCTACAATCACCAACACATAAACCTACTTCGTCACCATAAAACCCCGAGCCTTAGGTAAAATTTTACGGGGCCTTACAATTACAAATCTATGGCCCACACCAGTCATCAATCCGCTCAAGTCTCACTATGCAAACATCTCACAGAAACATAATACAATTATATAATACGAAATATCACAATATGCCTTAAATACAGTCCAAACTTGTGTCACGTACAAGGACACCAATAACATGTGAGATAGCATATCAAAAGTGCACCGACACAGAGATATGACATACGAATGTAACTATCATGACTATACAGTATGACTATGGCTAAGGCAAATAGCTCAACATGGCGCGGGTAGCTTAGGCATGATTTTTATAATGAATAATATCCCACGTAGTTACATAAATGGAGAAAACATGATATCAAAGAAGCATGACAGCAACACAAGGCATATAATAGCCTAAGAACTACCTGTATCATGAATACTTAGGTGCACGCACCCACGCTCATCACCTAGCACGTGTGTCACCCCAATACATCTCTTATAACATAGTTCCGAGGGTTAAATATCTTCAAATCCAAGTTTAGAAGTATTACTTATCTCGAACGGCTCAAACTAGCCAAAAGCAACTCGAATACATCAAATAATATTATAGGAGACAAATTCAATCGATAAAGGCCGAATCTTTAATCAAAATTTCAAAGTCAACCAAAACTTCAAACCCGGGCCCATACTTCAAAACCTAAAAAACTCACAAAATTCGTTAACCCATTCAATTTCGAGTCCAACCATACTAATTTCACTCAAATCTGACTCCGAATCGATGTTCAAAACTCAAAATTTTGCTTTAGAAAATTTTAGTCAAAACTCCCCAATTTCCTTTTTGAAATCGTCAATTAAATGCTAAAAACAAAAATGGAATCACGGAATATAATCGAAACCTAGTAGAAAATATTTACCCCAATCCATGTGGTAAAATTTTCCTCCAAACCCGCCCAAATCCCAGCTCCATAGCTCAAAATATGATAAAATGTCTGAAACCTTCGAAATAGAGTTCTTATAATCACTCGATAGATATATGAATCGCGATCGCGTAGAAGAAAAACCACACTGCCCTGAAACACTCTACGCGTTCGCGAGCCTACTCACGCGAACATGTGACCACAGATGCCAACGCTCTGAGAACGTGGACAAATCCATGCGATCGCAAAAGAGAAACCACTAGCTCCGAGCTGCCCCGTTTCAGCACTACGTGACCGCGATTCTTCAGACGCGAACATGATGCTCAAGCCCCCACAACTTACACAAAAGCGTTCAATATCTCGCCAACGTGAAGCAGAAAATTCCCAGGTCCAGACTTTACCTTACACGTCGTCATCTTCGCGATCACCAAGAACAATCGAGGCATCAGAAAACAGCAGAAACCATCAATGAAATCATGAAGAAAATGGTCTGATTCCACCCCGAAACTCATCTAAGCCTCTCGGGACCCCGTCCAAACATACCAACAAGTACCAAAACATAATACGGATCTACTCGAGGCCTCAAATCACACATAACAACATCAAAAAAATGAATCATACCTCAAATCAAACTTAATGAACTTTTAACTCCCAATCCTCGTGTCGAACCATATCCAATCAAGACGGAATGACCTCACATTTTGCACACAAGTCTCCAATGACATAACAAAGCTATTCAAATTCCCAAAACCACAATACGAACCCGATATCATCAAGATCAACTCCCGGTCAAACTTATGAACATTCCAAATTATTAAATTGCCAACTTTTACCAAATATTACCGAAAACTTCTAGAAACATCCAAAATACAAATCCGAGCATATGCCCAAGTTCAAAAGCACCATCCGAACCTAATGGGACAATCAAAACTACAATCCATGGTCAAATACATAAAAGTCAAATTTTGTCAACTCTTCCAACTTAAAGCTTCCTAGTTGGGAATCATTCTTCCAAATCAATCCTGAATCACCTGAAAACAAAAAATAGATGATTCACACAACTCATAATACATCATAAAAAGCTACTCATGGTTTCAAAACCGCTGAACGGAGCGCAAATTTTTAAAATGACCGATCGGGCCGTTACAAGTCACTATTATCCAAATATATCCAACCCATCCCGCATCCTACATTACAACTAAAGTAAATCCTACTTGATCCTTGACTGAATGAGCTCAATTAGTAGAGTATTACACTACGGGAAAGCCTACGATATGTCTTCTGTGTCACATGAATTTTATTTCTGAAGTGAGTTAATTCTTTCTATCTTGAGTTCCTAATTGTTCTTGAACTTTATTGTGTCTGGAACTACTCTCTATATTTGGTGTGAGGGCACATGATTTGAGAAAGAAATGTAAAGTCTTTGGCCTTTGTGTTAGAGTAAGTGGGCAGGTTGTGAAAAATACTTGGTGCTTTTGAGTCAAGTCTTGAGACTAGGATGTTATGGCATGGTGCTTTGTCTGTTTTAAATATTCTTGGCATGACGCGTTAGGAGAGTTGCACAAAAATGTCGTCCCTATTGAAAGTGTAGTTTGATTGCTCGAGGATGAGCAATGATCTAGGTGTGGGGTGTTGATGGTAGGCTAAAAACTCGTCTTTTAGCCACGTTTTACACTCTAACTACTGCACTTTATATGGGTTTGAGCTTAATTGATAGTGAATTATACTTATTACGTGTTTTATGCCTTGTAGTAAGTGATTCCAAATTAAAAGAATAATCGGGAGCTAAATCGAACAATTTGGAGCTTTCAACTCGGAGTAAAGCCTAAGGAATTAAACCGGGATTGCGCTCAGGGGTCAAGACCGAGTCTGGATATCAAAAGCGGAAGAAAACGATTTACTCTGGAAAATTTACCTAGCCGCACCGCGTGGGGCGGCGCATAGGGTGGCGTGGCAGTGTACTCTACTGTTGTCTGTCAGAAATCGCTCTCTGAACTTCTCCACTGGTACACCGCGTGGGGCGGCTCGCCTGTGCAATTTTTACAGAGTATTTTTCTGTTTCGGCTTGGAAAGGGTAGTCTTGTTCGGGACCGCTCCTACATGGAATAAATATACCAAAAATACGTTTTTGAAGGGGATTTCGACCTGGGGATCATTTGGAGCGCGTTGGAGGTTTCAAGACACAAGATTTCATCTTCCTTCTACCAATTCAATACGCGAGTTTGGATTGTAACGTTGGATTAATGTTTTCTTATTATTTAACTCTATTTGTGATGACTTTCTCCATATCTATGGAGTAGTTTACATTAGGGTTTGACATGATTTGGTAACTTGGTTGTTGTTTTTATGGATTTGACTATTATTTAATTGCTTGAATTTATTGGAGGAGCTTTAATATTAGTTGTGATTTTATTCTTAATAATGTTTAATCGAAAGAGGATCATCTTATTGAATATTATTGTAGCGTATGCCTTAGTTTATTTTGGTGATTCTTTGAAGTAATCGAGAGAGCTTTTTGAGTTGCCGTTTAAATTAAAATTGAGAAATATTTACGAGAAGTTTCTCTTAGATCATTCTTACCAATAAATTCTTGCAAAACGCACTTCAAATTAGTTTATTTGAAAGATTTAGATTTAATTGAGAGAGGAATCTGAATCAGAAGTATAAGCTAATCACTTATTGAATTCGTGAGAATCAATAGAACCTTAAGATTAAAATATAACAGTGTCATATTTAGGATAGCAGTCTTGCACCTATCATGTCTAAACTCTTATTCCTCATCTTGATAACAACGCATTTCTCTATTCTCTTGTTTTGTGTGATCAATTATTAATTGCTTTAATTTTAATAGTTAATTTTAGTTCATAATCATTCCAATCAAAGTGATAATCATCCTGAATAGCGTTAAACCACAAATTACTTGAACATTATTTAAATCCAATCCCTATGAAAACTATAATTAAACTATCTTTAGCTAGCGAGCATCAATTTCATGTTGTGTTTTGCGCTCGTCGCCCAACAGAAATATGGTGAAGTCCACCCCATTGGACTCCACTACTCCCATATTATGCAGCCTCTCCCTACAATAGTTACTGAAATCATATGGGTCCTCCGACTGCTCACTGCCAAAGACAGGAGGATGAAGCCTAGTCCATCTATCCAGCCAATTCTGCTCCTCATAGGTCGCGATCGGTCTGACCTCTGATCTAGACGCTACAACCGACTGAACCCCGCCCGCAGGTAGTGCACCCGGGGTCTGATACACAACAGTAGCGTGCCCCGGCGCATAAGTGGTAGGGGTTTGTGCTCCCCCTCCCTCCTGAGATATGGCCGGATCTGCTGGAAATAGTCCAGCCTGATCCATAAAATCCATGAATCGCAGCATACGGCCTATTAATTACTGAAAGCCTGGTGCGGTCATAAAGTTTGTTGGGGTCAGCTCGGCTGCAGGTACCTCATCCTGCTCCTCAATAACAAGATCCTCCACCGGATCCACTGGTGGTACCACTGGAGAAACTCTAGGCTGCCTGCATCCTCTAGCAGGAGTTGTGGCACTCCCTCGGCCTCATCCTCTACCTCTACCTATGACGACTGCAGGAGAAGACTCTGTGCCATCAGGTAATGTCGTCGCGCGCGTTCTCACTATCTGTGGGAGAATAAGAGAAAGATACTTAGCACAATATCGACTACACAATAGGAGATGAAGAAAGAGAAGTTTCCTAACACCCTATAGCCTCTCGAAGATAAGTACGGACGTCTCTACACATATCTGCAAGACTCTACAAGGTCTGCTCATGACTCGTAAAACCTATGTGAATCTACTCCTTTGATACCAAGCTGTCATGACCCAATTCCCACCATAGTCTGTGACGACGCGCAACGATATCGTTAAGAAAGCCAACCGTGAACCTCCAACATAATTATTCACTTAAACTTTTAAGATCAGGAAATACATTAAATAAATGGAATTAAATTTAGAAACCATATAAATATATGTTCTTCCTTACCAAAATCACAGAGTATGAATAAAACATAAAGTGAAGTAAAAATAACATTAGGTACAACTATAAACATCCACTAAAAACCCCCCAAATTCCGGTGTCACGGGTGCACGAGCAATCTAATAGAATATACAAAATCATTATAGCTACTGTCTGAAATAATCATAACAAGAAGGAGACTCCAGGTGCACTAGATCGAAGCATGGAGAGCAGCTCACCACTAAGTCTCTGGATAGTGCATCTACGCGCCCGCATGACCTCTTGAAGTACCAGCCTCAGTACCTGCACAATTAGTGCAGAAGTGTAGTATGCGTATGTAAATCAACATGCACCCTGTAAGCATCTAGTCTAACCTTGAAGAAGTAGTGACGAGGGGTCTACAACGACACTTACTAGTGTTCCAATAGTTAAAACACATAAAAATAGACAGGCATGAAACACAACAAGTAGCGATGAAATAAGTAACTATAACTAACATGATCTTTCAACATAATAATAATATGAAAATCCTCAAATACTATATGTTATCTCAAACGAACAAGGAAAATCAAGTAGATGTCAAGTCTCAAGTCAAGAAGGAAAACTCATATGTACTTTGATTCCTATCGTTTAAACGCATGTATTCTTCCGAGGTCGCACGACCAGATCCATAATAACGGTCTGTACTGTCGAGGCCGTACGGTCCGATCCATAGATGCATCTTACAATACTGTCGAGGTCGTACGGGCCATATGATACTATTTTATAGCACTACTGAGGCATACGGGCCGATCTATAGGAATAGAGAAACCTTCCCGAACTACCGATCATATATACACAACACGAGGATAGGAATGCAAAGAAAATATAATTTTTACCGACATCAAGTATCCCGCCAAAACTCAAGGTAAAGAGGCTCGGTCAAAACATAAATTCTAGTCCAAACCCCAATTTAATTCCAATAAATCAACAAGCAAGTTTAATTCAAGTAGTACAGTTGAGGCATGATGTAGGACTAAGTCTACTCAGACATAACACGAATTTATCTTACGTACGGATATTTGTCACCTCATGCGTACATAGCACCCATAACACGTAACACATAGAAACTAAAGTACTAGTTAATTCCCTCTTACAAGATTAGGCAAGACACTCACATTACTTTCACGCACACTATTTGGCTCTCAACCCTCACTAGTCACCTCAGATCAAGGAGCAACCCGAAACTAATAAAAGGACATACGAACCAATTAATATATACTCAAAAGTTCATATTTTAACTATTAGAGTAAATTCCCAACCTAACTGGAAAAGTCAACAAAAATCAACATCAGGCCCATGTGCCTGGGTTCTGAAATTGTTTGAAGATAAATATTACTCATGGCTTAACGAACTCAAATATATAACTTATGTACAACTCGATAATCAATTTCGTGATCAAATTCTAATTTTACTAAACCCTAGGTTTTCCAACAAAATCTCAAAATTTTACTAAATTTTATGTTAAAATATACTCACAATTCATGTATTTAGCTCACAATAGATAGAAATCACTTACCTTGTGGTGCTTGATGAAAATCCTCCTCCAAAGAGCTCCCAAATCGCCCAAACTAAGTGAAAAGTGGGAGAAATGAGCCTAAATCTCGAAATAAAAATATATTCTGCCCAGGTCCTTCCTCTTCGCGATCATGGAAGCTTCATTACGATCGCGAAGTCCAAATATGCAACTGCCCAATAGTCCTCTTCGCGAACGCGATGCCTTACCTGGCCTGCCCTATGCGAACATGACTGGCCCTATGCGAACACGAGGGTCAACCTCAAGTTCCACCTTCTTCTTCGCGAACACGACTCCCTTCCCGCGAACGCGTAGCACCACTACCCAAGTCTCCGCGAACAGGGCTCACCTAACGCGAATGCGAAGCAGAAAATGGCCTTCAGCCCAAATCCTTCTTCGCGAACACGTGCCTCCCACCGTGTTGAATAACAAAACTAGAACCAACAAAATCTTCGGACTTTAACCTTGCTCCGGGTGGTCCAAAACTCACTCGAGCATTCGCGAAGAACAAAACCAGAACCAGCAAAATCTGCCAACTTCAGCCTTGCTCCGGGTGGTCCGAAACTCACCCGAGTACTCGGGACCCCGTCTAATTATACCAATAATTCCATAAACATCCGGACCTACTCGAAGTCTCGGAACACATAAAATAACATCGAAATCAAGAATCGCACCTCAAAATAAATTTAATCAACTATTAAACTTTAAACGTTTTCTAATTAACTCCGAACGCGACGAATCATACTTAGACAACCCGGAATGGTGCCAAATATTACGTACAAGTCAAGGCTCGGAATCCCAAACGGACATCAATAACACCAAAGTCTACTTCAAATTAAACTTAGAAAACTCTAAAACCTTCAAGATACCAACTTCCAATAATAAGCGCCGAAAAGAAGCTGGTCCACCCGAAACTCAATCCGAACGTACGCTTAAGTCCAAAATCACCACACAAACCTATTGGGACCTTCAAATCCCGATTCCGAGTTCGTTTACTCAAAGTGTTGACTCAAGTCAAAATTGGCCACCTTAAGCCACTATTAAGGAACTAAGTGTTCTGAATTCAACCTGAACCCTTCCAAAACCAAACCAACCGTCTCTGCGGAAAGGCACATACGAAAAGTCATAAATAGAAAAACAGGAATCTGGAAAGCAAAACGACCGGTCACACATAGCTTCGCAAAGGAAGCAAACAAGCAAGCCAAGATAGATAAACCAGTTAAATTTGCTATTCCATCTCCATTCGTCAACTCTAGGCTCCTGTCGGATAGAGAGAAATATTTTGTTAAACTTATTTCGGGTAGTTTGTGTGGTTATTTAGCCGGACTTGGCAATCAAAATTCCGTAAGTGGCATAAGTATGAGTTATAGTATTTTTGAACTACGTTAGTATTAATACAACTTTTTCAATTTATCAATATATAGGGTTTAAGGTTTAGGGTTTATATATATAACATTTACCGGCGCATTAAAAAGGAAAAGAACTAAAGCCAAATTATAGATCATGAATATATAACTCATAACCAAAACCAGTTAGACAGTATCTTACAAAAATTATTGAATGACCTACCACCCTTCCCCTAACTTGTGTAAATGTAAGATTTAGTAAATGTAGCAGCCTACTTTTAGGCATGCATTGAGAGCCATATATTTCCTTAGTGCTTATTTTGCAGCCCAACATTAATAAACAGACAAGAGACTCAATTAAGCTGCAGATATATCATTAGAAAAAAATCATAGGATCAATAGAAATCACTATTAGAAATTCGCTAAAAATCAATTAAATATTTCCGACCAACGTTGGTCGATCAAAAAAAGCGACCAAAAACCGTCCAGCTTGTACGGAAACTGAAAAAAAAAATTGTTTAAACTAAATACCGACCAACGTTGGTCGATAAATTGGTCAACGAATTAACCCGGCTGGTCAGACAAGAAAATTTTGGATTACCGACTAACGTTGGTCGGTAATCTGGACCCAATTTTTAAAATTTTAATAATTATTTTATTATTTAAAATATTTTATAATATTTAAGAATATATATTTAACATTATCGACCAACGTTGGTCGGTTAATGTAGGGGGAAGCATTTACCGACCAACTTTGGTCGATAATTGTTATTTTTTGCAAAATAACCGACCAAAGTTGGTCGGTTATTACGTCAACATTGGTCAAACTTTTGAATTGCTTTTATATTTACTATCTAAATAA
>AWOL01S0121440.1:0-18828 GCA_000715115.1 Nicotiana otophora
ACGAATTTACTCATGACTTGTTTGAAATAGAATAATTCTTATAATCTCAAAATAATCTCATTCCCGATCTTATGTTGATTAGCTTACGACGAAAGTTTAACGTAGAAAATTGCGGGATCCAACATCTCATTTTTGCGAGCTTCTATCAATTTACTTATGACGTACTTTCACGTACAAAAACACGGGGTGCAACACTTCACATAGTAGAAAATGAAGATAACAAAGAAGAAACACTAATTAAAGCCATAATATAAAATTAAAATAATAAACTGTGATGTTTTTGTCCCAAAATGATCAAGAATTACCCAAAATGGTAAACTATAGTGGCTACAACTAAGAAAACTTCAAAACTTGACCTAAACACTCCTTCTTGCCCAAATTTCGCCCAAAATTCGTTGATGAAAATGCCTTCCGGGAGGTTTTACGGCCGAACAATTCCATGCGGACACTCCTTTTTGGTATGATGTGCTCCTTCTTGCCTTGTGAGACGGAACACTCCTTTTTGAGTTGGATTTCTTCACTAGAGTCAAAATCTCCAATATTCCACACTTTCATTAGTTTTGGCAACATAAATCAATATTTTCGGACTAAAACTAAAGCATGAAGGTACTAATATGGTCAAAATCCACATTTATCAATATACCACAAGCAGGACGACCATAACCAAGGCACAATCAACCATTCAACACCAAGGGCCATCTCGCTCGAATTCCGCCAGAAGGCCCAAATAGAACCACATCATGTGTGTAAATAGTCAACAGTCTCACAAAGCATTGTAGCATAGGAGAGTAATACATGGAAAATATCATAAAAAGAATAAGATCTACTCTAACATATGACACTCCCTCAATAGTAACTATGCTGAGTAAACAAAGCCAACCCGATCTAGAACACACATTCTCATTAGACCTACCAATGGACTCAAAATAAATTCCGATACGCACGAAATAGGTAGAGAGCCTCCGAAAAGTCTACATTAACCTATCAATAAAACATTCATTCGGCTGTCAACCTCTCAACATATCGTCACCGTCTACAACCAACGAACAATCTGCCTTTGAGAACCCTCGTAGTCTTTAAATCCCTAGAATACATAAATATCAACGTCAGATCCCAACTCCACCACTCAGATGAATGATACATCCCTTATACACAATCACCTCCCAAGAAATATTTCCATAATTCTTCCGTGCCACATAGAAAGATCTTAAGATCAATAGTCAACCAACAACCAGGCGATTACCGTAATATTAGTTAAGCATCTGCAAGTCAAACACAATGCGCCTTCTGAAATATGCACCATTATTAGGTGATACATATTGTTCCAGCATCCTTCTAAATGTATGAAACCGTCAATGCTATCTAAAATTCCTGACCTTCAATTAAAAGCTGAATCGCAACCTCGTACATGCAAACCTTAATCCCCACACGTTGCACCACATCTATCATGCCATCATAAGAAATATACAAGAACACCATTATCATCCCGGAATTACAAATCGGACACATATTCTGTCAGTCAGAAACCTTCCACTTGAACTCTATCCAAGAAACAATGACAACACCCAACATATTCCTCATCGCTATCGAAAACATCCGCCCCAAGTCGTGGTTGAAATCACTGCGAGCTCTTCAAAACCCATTAGCACAAAACTAGGCCAACAGAACCGATGAAATCTATTACCATGCCAACCCGAATCACTACCAAGCAGACCCTATTCCTTTAATTCTCATCGACTTGCCTTTAAGTTAACACTTCTTGTTCCTAGTACACTATGATCCTTAACCAAAGCTCATCACAAGAGATCCTAGAATGAATCCACATCATCCTAAAGCCCATAGGACACCGTATTCCCTCTTAGGAATCCAATAATACTATAACCAAAATGCCAATACCAAAGAGACCTTTTGTGAATCTGAAGTTGTTTCTTTAACCTATGAAGTGCTGAAATGTAGAATCATTAATGATATATAAATCTTAAACTGATTAGAACCTTTTTGAAAGTCATCCACTCTGTCGTAATCTCAAATGCACTGCAAATACGAGCCGAACAACTTGTGCTCAATCAGCACCCAAATACCTCATGAAAAACCCCATCTTACAAAACTGTGTGAATACCTTCTCTGTGCATACTACATCCACCATGAATAACAAACCTGACTCATTCCAAGAATTACAATATGCCCACAAAGTATAGCACATCATGCATCCAACAATTTCCACATTCCAGTCATCTTCCAAATAAACCTCTTCAAGTAATAACCGATCCATAAGTATGCCACAGACCAAAACTAATATAACACATGACCATGAAATCTGATCATCGACAATAGACTCCCCCACTTGGCACGAAGCGACAGAACTTAACAGTCGATAACCCACAATGCCCTTACTCTATAACTACCATAATATCTCACTATAATTCAACTAAGTCCTTCATACGCTCATGTAACTCTAACAATAAAAATAGCTCAAATCATCTATTAAGTGCATATCCATCCTCGCGATAGCCGTGCAAACTTCCCCAAGCAATACAAACTAAAATTACATCACATAATCTACTAATAGGAAGGAACATCTCCTCATAACATCATAAGGATCACATAACTCAGTACATTCCGCGGAAGATAATCCACCTGCTTTGCCTCAAACTGACAACTCTCTGTGCCCTTCCATGGCCACAACCACTATACAGTCACTAAATCCTCCTGAATTTGAACTCATCAACAAGACATAACAATCAAGATAGAAATCAAGCATCCATAGTCTTTTCTCATCCCAAGCAACATCCCAACCATCTAAGCACATCCCACAATCATATAATACCCATCATATTGCTACTCAACCACTCTCTGAGCCATTAATCCCACTCCTAGGGACACAACCAGACATATAAGTCCAAAAGAATATACTCACATAATATGAAACTATTGACTGGCCCAATCAATTCAACACAAAGAACACATCTCGTACCTCATGCATGAAATCACAAGTCAACGGCGCACATATGAGTGGATGGAAGGAATTCAAATAGATACACTTCAAACTGAATCAATGTCACATGATAAGAGAAGAAAGATGTGAAATTTCCTATATGCCCTGTAGTCTCTCGGAGATAGGTATGGATGTCATCATACCGATTTGCAAAACTCTACTAGACACTTGCTCATGACTCGTAGAACCTATTGACCTAGAGCTCTGATACCAACATATCACGACCCAAATACACCGAGTCGTGATGGTACCTAACCCAACCCACTAGGTAAGCCAAACAACAGTCACCACAGTTCTAATAAAAATAATAAGAAATTAATAAATGAAACAACACAATTCCCATACAATAATCCAAGGAGTGGTAGTACAAGTCGTGAGCATCTAAGACTAAGATTTATAAAGCTGGTATGAAAATAAATATAACATCTATTTTAAATATACATGAATAGATTACAAATCTAAAACTACCAAGGACAAGTGGTAGCTATATCCAGAAAACCAAGTACACCTTCATACCAGATCCCGTCAACCAATATATCTCAGCTCCAAGATCTACACGTAAGGTGTAGAAGTGTACTATGAGTACTACCAACCCCATGTACTCAGCAAGTATCATCACGAACCTCGATGAGGTAACATAAGTAAGATTTATAAATGATACTCGCTAATGAGATGTGTAGTTCATAATTACAATAAGTGCATAACAGTAATATGATCAAATCTTGAAATCATGGATTAAACCACCTTGTGCACTCAATTTTCTTAACATATTCTGCTCAGTCAGTAATAAAACATATATAATGATGATATGCAAATAAATCANTATAAATCTTAAACTGATTAGAACCTTTTTGAAAGTCATCCACTCTGTCGTAATCTCAAATGCACTGCAAATACGAGCCGAACAACTTGTGCTCAATCAGCACCCAAATACCTCATGAAAAACCCCATCTTACAAAACTGTGTGAATACCTTCTCTGTGCATACTACATCCACCATGAATAACAAACCTGACTCATTCCAAGAATTACAATATGCCCACAAAGTATAGCACATCATGCATCCAACAATTTCCACATTCCAGTCATCTTCCAAATAAACCTCTTCAAGTAATAACCGATCCATAAGTATGCCACAGACCAAAACTAATATAACACATGACCATGAAATCTGATCATCGACAATAGACTCCCCCACTTGGCACGAAGCGACAGAACTTAACAGTCGATAACCCACAATGCCCTTACTCTATAACTACCATAATATCTCACTATAATTCAACTAAGTCCTTCATACGCTCATGTAACTCTAACAATAAAAATAGCTCAAATCATCTATTAAGTGCATATCCATCCTCGCGATAGCCGTGCAAACTTCCCCAAGCAATACAAACTCAAATTACATCACATAATCTACTAATAGGAAGGAACATCTCCTCATAACATCATAAGGATCACATAACTCAGTACATTCCGCGGAAGATAATCCACCTGCTTTGCCTCAAACTGACAACTCTCTGTGCCCTTCCATGGCCACAACCACTATACAGTCACTAAATCCTCCTGAATTTGAACTCATCAACAAGACATAACAATCAAGATAGAAATCAAGCATCCATAGTCTTTTCTCATCCCAAGCAACATCCCAACCATCTAAGCACATCCCACAATCATATAATACCCATCATATTGCTACTCAACCACTCTCTGAGCCATTAATCCCACTCCTAGGGACACAACCAGACATATAAGTCCAAAAGAATATACTCACATAATATGAAACTATTGACTGGCCCAATCAATTCAACACAAAGAACACATCTCGTACCTCATGCATGAAATCACAAGTCAACGGCGCACATATGAGTGGATGGAAGGAATTCAAATAGATACACTTCAAACTGAATCAATGTCACATGATAAGAGAAGAAAGATGTGAAATTTCCTATATGCCCTGTAGTCTCTCGGAGATAGGTATGGATGTCATCATACCGATTTGCAAAACTCTACTAGACACTTGCTCATGACTCGTAGAACCTATTGACCTAGAGCTCTGATACCAACATATCACGACCCAAATACACCGAGTCGTGATGGTACCTAACCCAACCCACTAGGTAAGCCAAACAACAGTCACCACAGTTCTAATAAAAATAATAAGAAATTAATAAATGAAACAACACAATTCCCATACAATAATCCAAGGAGTGGTAGTACAAGTCGTGAGCATCTAAGACTAAGATTTATAAAGCTGGTATGAAAATAAATATAACATCTATTTTAAATATACATGAATAGATTACAAATCTAAAACTACCAAGGACAAGTGGTAGCTATATCCAGAAAACCAAGTACACCTTCATACCAGATCCCGTCAACCAATATATCTCAGCTCCAAGATCTACACGTAAGGTGTAGAAGTGTACTATGAGTACTACCAACCCCATGTACTCAGCAAGTATCATCACGAACCTCGATGAGGTAACATAAGTAAGATTTATAAATGATACTCGCTAATGAGATGTGTAGTTCATAATTACAATAAGTGCATAACAGTAATATGATCAAATCTTGAAATCATGGATTAAACCACCTTGTGCACTCAATTTTCTTAACGTATTCTGCTCAGTCAGTAATAAAACATATATAATGATGATATGAAAATAAATCAAGTAACCAGCCAAGGAAATTATAAGTAAAGAAGAAATGCAATAACCTAACATAAATCTATTGAAGCACCCAATCTGATATAAATAGTAATCACTACACGGCTCTAAGGCCCACATCAGATTCTCAATAATCGAACAAAACCACTGATCAGCCTTCCCAAGGAACACATCAATTAGAAACCTATCGATTTATCACAATCCATGTGTACACCATCAAGAAGGAACATGAGAGTGTAACCCTAGGGGGGAGGATCCATATCCATACGCTGCATGGACAACTCAAGTTCTAATAATATCAACTGCATGAACAACTCACATTCCAATAACAACAATATTCGAATCCGCATGGACTACTCACGTGGTAACAATATCAACCGAACAGACAACTCACATAATGCACGGAAAACTTACGTGCCGGTATCACAATCTCTCCGACGTGGTCAAAAGATCAATGTCACAATCCGCCCAATGTGATCACATACTCAATATCAAAATCTGTCCGACGTGGTCATAAGCTCATTATCATAATTTGCCCGGCACAGTCACGGGCTACCGGTCAAATCATATCACACGGAAAGCATGTATAGAAGAATATATGTACATGATCAATGAGCATCAAATTTCATACTCTAGGACTATTATAAGTGACATGATAAGGTGTATGCATGGGCAAGGTGTACTATCATAGCTCAAATTAGACAATTACATCATGAAAGTAGCAATTACCAGGTTCAATCAGGAGATCAACCTCTATGTAACCTCAAACATGGCTCAAATAGCTCATAACAGGGTACAAGTATAAGAAACATCACAGCATAATGCTTAGCAATAAATGCAAGATATAGCATAGCCTGAGCACCACCCTGAGCATGAATAACTACCCCAATGCATGCACATGGGCTCAACCCCGCACATGCGCGCCACCCGTAGCACGTAGATATCTCAAATAACTGAAGCGACTAGTGTCTCAACAAAGTTTAGGTAAGATACTTACATCAAGTGAGGCAAATCAATATTCTTAAAGCACCATCCCGAAATAATTGACATCCGAACAGCTCAAACCTATCCAAAAACCACTCAAAAACATCAAATAATGTCATAGGAAACAAAACCAAACAATAACGGTCGAATCTATAATCAAATACCCAAAGTCAACAAAAATGTCAACCTGGGCTGGCATCTCGAAACCCGACAAAATTCACAAATTCTGGCAACCCATTTGAATACGAGTCCAACCATACTAATAATTCTGAAATCTGACTCTGAATCGATGTTCAAATCCCAAATATTCACTTTAGAAAAGTTTTAAGAAACAACATCCAATTTCTCTTTTAAATTCATCAATTAAATGCCAAAATCAAAGATGAAATCATGTAATATAATCCAATATGAGTAAAACAAATGTCACGTCACAAATTAGAGGGCCACGACGGGCACCCGGTGCCTTACTCAACCGAGTACCAACATAACGTATCTTTATTATCACACCATCATGGGTAATGTGCCAGAAGGGCCGTCATGACCTAACTAGAATATAACATAAGGGAATACTAGACATAGGATGGCCCAACATGATATAGAAACTTGTACATATGACATACAGGCCTATAAGGCCGACATGAACATTTGTACACTCAATACATAGGCCGGCAAGGCCATACAAGTATCAATACACATGACATATGTCTATAAACTCCTAAGGGTACATAAATGTCATACAGGTCGGGACAGGGTCCCGCCATACCAATCAATACATGTCCAAATCATACTAACCAAATAGGTCACTCTGGAACAAGTGGAGTGCACCAACACCTTCCGCTGAGCTGATAGCCTACTAGGACGACTGTCAACCTGACAATTGGGACCTGCGGGTATGAAACGCAGCATCTATAGACAAAAGGGACGTTAGTACAAATAAAGTATTTTAGTATGTAAGGCATGAAAGTGGTATATAAAAGACATGAAAGAAACATGGATTAAAAATTCAACTTGTAAGTCTGAACATAAGTATATGCGTATATAATCATCAAGGCTTTGAGGACATCCCATCATATCTCTGTGGGCGAAATCAGCATATACCAGTTGATTATGTGGTGGTGCGTATATAACTCCATAACCTTTCCCCATACCCCATATACATATAATATATGCATATATAACGCCATCTGATCATAGGTCAATGTACATGTATAAATGAATGCAATGTATAATGAAGTAAGTGAATAAGATCTCTCAGAATGTCATAAGATCATTATGCCTTCGAATAAACTTTGTCAACTTACGTATTTTCTAAGACCCATGAACAAATAATATAATAATAAGACACATGGGGAATCAAGAACATTCGCACCCCTAGTACTTATATGAATAGGCCATTTATGAAAGTTGCGTGTTTGCTCATTTTGTTTGTATCATATGGATAACACCAAAATGAAAGAAGAGATAGCCTTAAAAAACCTCAATTCATCAATGCAACTCAACAACAAGCTTACAACAACTAGCGCGCCAACCCTATAATAATGTAATACATGTACAACTTAGATGGCATTAGTATATCACATATCTCAAATGATAACTCGATTCAAAAGTAAAACGGGCAACATTTCCCCTGATTTTACTACTCCCTCAAGCCTACTATAGGCGAGATACAAACACAATACAATCATCAACTCAAAAACAACCCAACTACAATTTGGGAACTTCAATACAACAAAAACACCAAATATACCATAACACACCCAATCAACAAGTTATCAAATAGCATGACATTACAACGACGAGCAACCAGCCTACTACCCTACCACATGTGGTGTTTCACCGTGCCCTTTTATCATTCCAAACTCCATAAATCAGCAGCACAATAGGCCAACACGAGTGGACTACAAAATAGTCCACTAAAAGAAAAATAAATAGAACTCACGGCTTACAATCACCATCCCGTGAGTTCTAACTATTAGGGAATGAATGTATTAACCTTCCTTGATATTTAAAGCTTAAATAAAGAAATTAGACGATTTCTTAACTATAAAGTACCTTCCAAAACTCAAACTACAAAGAGAAAGAGAGGCAATATAGTGATACTTATGTCGTAGGGATCGTTCTAATGTTATCACTTCTTGATTTCGTACCCGAGATGTTAATCTTCTTTGAATCCATAGAAGAGAGATAATGGGTATGTTTATGGATGTTCTCTGGTCGTTTTCTATGTATAAATGAAGATAAATACATCCTAATACATATGTATATCAACTTTTGAAATGCCAAAGAGGTGCTAGCTTGGCACCCTAGCAGTGGCACATCTTCTGACGCTTTTTGTTTTATCAGGATGTCGTATGAATTAATGGTTAAGTGATTTGGAAACTAAATTTCAAGAATTTCAATTTGGTATATAATATGTCCCAAAAGACCTCATATAACACACGAAATGTATTCCTCAAAACGCTTCAGTGACACACCTACTTGTCACCTATGTAGTATGCGCAGGCTCGCGAAAATGCAAATATCTCTCTACTTTTATGTCATATCGACAAACGGTTTAATGCATTATAAACTAGACTCGTAGATATTAAATTTTATAGGTAAACAATACCGTAATCCCAAGTATATTGCAAGAAAAGCTCCACTACATTTGACCAAATATTTAGCATATTTATGAATGTAACTTGTGATGGCCTTTGCCAAATACTGTTCCACAACTCACTTGACTTTAAAACGTAATACACGACTATCATACGAATAAAATAAATCATAACATAACCTCCTTATCATGCTATGAACCATAGTCTCATCCCAAAGTACGTGTTATAACATTCCAAACTTGTCGACTTTTGACGAAACTTATTTTCGTCAAATGGTTTAGCTTCTAACCTTTCCAACCCTCTTGGTACTTGTTAATAATGATCTTAAATATTTGTAACCTCCAAGGTAACATTATTAACTTGATCTATGTACTCTGAAAGATGATCTCATTTCTGATTTTTCATCAATTGACTTACAAATACTCTTACGTATGAAGATATGGGGTGTAAAATCATTCGCCCTTTGGAACATTCGTCCTCCAATGTTGGTTGATGCACTTATCAGTCTCATAACCCATAGCTCGTACGAATATTTTAATATTGTCCTTGCCATCTAAGAAATTGTTTTGTGAATAAATCCCAAGGCCAGGGCATTCCCCCCTTTAGGCCTCTTTCTCACACCAGGACGTGTTGTCTGAATTCTTCCAATCTCGTAACTATTGGTACCTTCTATCATGTAGCATGTGCGACTTAAACCATGGAAGTGACTATGAGAATCTTCTAGGCAATATCTAGGCCTCGCCTTATGAATATATATTGAACTATGACAAGCTGTCCCTCTAGGAATCTATAGGTACACTGAAGTTCGTCGCTCGGTACTTTGTCAATATTACGGCTATTGATATAACGTGTTTTATAGTGTCGGTTATCTATGCTTATCAGTTTACTACAGCTAGGTAGGTCACACTATACCATAGCTCTTACTTCAGTTTATTATTACCGAGGTCTGCTGCCCAACTCCATGTTACTCTCTCGCTACTTATCTTATATGTATAAATCTAAGTCCTTTAGTTCTTCCTCACTACTGTTCATCTTAAGAATGACGGCCTAATCTCATCTCATATTTTGTAAATTGTATCCATCCATTATTGATTCACCTTAATATTGATCCATAATCTACAACTGATAACTTGAAACCTCTTACGTAATACATTATCACTAGGGCTCACGTTGCATCGGGGGACATTTGAAATGATTTGATTGATCCACCTATGGATGATACTATACTTCAATAACTGTATTTGATTGCATCCCACCCAACGTGATTCATCTTATTGGGGTATTCTAATCCCGTGCAATTTAAGAAATCCTTTTTTTAAAAAATCATTACTCAATCAAAGGCCTAAATGTCATCATCTTATCATCACCATTACACCCTTATTCTACTACTAGGGCAACATCTCTACTCTTCTAATTGCTCCTAGTATTAGACTTCTCTGAGTTCATTCAGGCTGTACCAAGTTTTCTATTACTTATGGAAATAATCAGCTCCATTGTTTCGATGGGTTTAATCCCGAGGACTTACATATTTGCGTCACCTTCTCACTCACCTTTTCATATCCTTACTCCTATCTACCAAAAACTTTGTCACTCTATAATACTTTACCTTGTGATGTACACCTATTTATTTATACTACTCGCAACCTTCCTTTAACTTGCTAGCACCATAGATTTTCTTTTCATGCCTTCTCATTTGCCTTTATATGTAAGCAGTTACTTTTCCTGACCGTTATGCCCCTTGTTTAATGAGTATGTGGCATATCTTATTTCCCACAAATACTGGAATCTCCTGTAACTCATATGATCTCAAATATCACTTTTGAACTCCCGTTTATTAGTCACGATAGAGGCCACTTTCTTATGCAGTGCATAGAATATTGTAGTGATGCTGTTGTTACAAGATCATTTCTTCTTCAAGTTACTAGCTACGTAACTTACCCTTCGCACTAGCTACTTATATATCAAGTGTTCATTTGCACTTATTTATCAATAACATCTAGTGCTGAAACCCTTACCGCCCCTCCCCGGCGTGCTTGCATAATGTTTTGGAGTCATAACATATTTGTAGGGTATGAATAAATGCAACCTGATCCCTTTCACCTTTCTATCGCTTCCTTCTTTTACTATTTCATCATTACCTGAACCACTTAACTCCGACTTAATACCACATCACACCATCTGCGCCCCCTCTCTTCATATTTTGCGTCGTTTCACATCTTTATTGATTGTTACTCGCCTTGTGGTAACCCTTTTGTACCAAGGATAACTGATCTTCTTACGCACGAGGGTGACCCCTAGTGTAACTAGCTTAGTAGTATTTACAATTCAGGCAGAGAAATATAACCCCCTTGTGCTTAACTCTGCTCATAGTGCTTGCTTTAGGGAAACGTCTTATTGAATGACCTTTAAAGGTTATTCTTCTGTTGTCCCTTCTATTATTTCTTGAATGCGATCTCTAAAATTCTCACGATGCTGACTATTATCAAATCATTTGGTCCCTAATTCATGTTCAGTTTATCTTGTTCACAAGCCCGTACTAGTTTATATTACGCAGGGGGTCTAACCTTTCCTTTCGGTAATCACGTTCGAGTCACCAACTCATTTCTCGAAGTGAGGGTATGCATTTATGGCTTATACAATTTTATTGTGTTAAGGCATGTCACCTCTTGTATTTGTCTTCACTTGACTATAGAATCTATCATGTCATATTCTGATTTACCGTTATCACCCATTTATCACATATTACTCATAATGCTTCATTTACTCTCTTTATATTCTCTGATTAATATTTCTGTCTATCACTTTATTCTTAAAACTTCAACAAAACATGCATTATCTTTTCGCTCACCTTGCACCATCTCACCTGCAATTCGGGTCGCCTAATAATCTCTCCTTACTAGGGGTAGGAGTCATACTAAGGTAAATATTCATCCCTTATAGGATTCCAGTGCCTATCTTCTGAACTTTCTATTTTGCATATCCAACTGTACTAATCTAGAGTGCACCATCTCGGTGTCTCACAAAAAGAACTATTACAACATTTGCAATATCCTTCAGTGGGGAGTTCTTGGAGGGAAGGATGCCGAGGGTCATTTGGAAACAGCCTCTCTACCCCAGGGTAGGGGTAAGGTCTGCGTACACACTACCCTCCCCAGACCCCACTAGTGGGATTATACTGGGTTGTTGTTGTTGTTGTTGTTGTTGTTGCAATATCCTTCAGAAACGTTAGCTAATGATAACAATCCATCCACCAATTTGGGTTACTCTAACCCTAGTGGGATCCTAATATCCCCTTTTTCTCTTAAACTATATCTGTTAACTCCTGTAGGGCATAACTAAGATAGGTGTGGCCAGCTTTATGTGTCTGTGTTACTATTGAAGGTAACTCAAAATGCTTATATTTCTCGGCCTGAATTGTAAATACTAATAATCTTCATTAACTGGGTATATCATACCCTTCTTCGCCTTTCTTCTTTTACTTGTTCAAACTTGTATCTACCTTTCGATTCTCTCGTTGCTTTCCCCGTATGGGTGAATTGATATTCATGCCTTAGGGCTCCTTATCAAGAAGTTTACACGTCTTAGTACACACATGATCTGCTGAAGACTTTACATTTACTCATCCTAAGCATGATGCAAAATCGAGTTCCTCTGGCTGAACTCTTCCACGACCACATTCAATCTCTTACCAAATTTTTTTCTGGGTGTAGGTATCGCTGTATTATGAATAAATTCAAATTAGGAGTTTGAATTATTACAACTAAGCTCTACCACATGATCTAGAGTAAGAAGAAAGGGTGACAATCCTAAATGCTTCGTAGCCTCCTACTTGTAAGTGTGACGCACAACACACCCATAATGAAGACTCTACTCACAGCTTGTAGACTACCTAGGATAGAACTACTGTGATACCAATTTTGTCATGACACAAATCGGAGGGCCACGACGGGCACCCGGTGCCTTACTCAACCGAGTATCAACATATCGTATCTTTCTTATTACACCATCATGGGTAAATGGCCAAGAAGGGTCGTCATGAGATAACTAGAATAAAACATAAGGGAATACTATACATAAGACGACCCAACAATGATATAGAAAATTATACATGGGACATACGGGCCTATAAGGCCGACATGATCATTTGTACACTAACAACATAGGCCGACAATGCCATATAAGTATCCATACACATGACATATGTCTACAAGCCTCTAAGAGTACATAAACGTCATAAAGGTCGGGACAGGGACCCACCATACAAATCAATACATGTCCAAATCATACTTACCAAATAGGCAACTCCGAATAAGGTGGAGTGCACCAACACCTTCTGCTGAGCTGATAGCCTACAAGGACGACTGTCAAGCTGTCTATGTAGACATGCGGGTATGAAATGCAGGGTCCCCGGGCAAAAGGGACGTCAGTACAAATAAAGTGCTGAGTATATAAGGCATGAAAGTAGTATATAAAAGACAATAAAGAAACATGGAGTAAAGAACTCAACCTGTAAGAGCAATTAGTTATGAGACCGATAAGTGCATTAGTCAACATTCGAGGACGAATGTTCCAAAGGGGGGAATGATTTTACACCCCATATCTTCGTACGTGAGAGTATTTGTGAGAAAATTGATGTAAGCTCAAAAATGAGATCATATTTTGAGAGTACATAAATTAAGTTAATCTTGCCTTGGAGGTTACAAATATTTAAGATCATGATAAACAAGTACCAAAAGCGTTGGAAAGATTAGAAGCTAAACCAATTGAAGAAAATATGTTTCGTCGAATGTCAACAACTTTGGAATGTTATATCATGTACTTTGGGGTGAGACTAGGGTTCTTAATATGATAAGGAGGTTATGTCATGATTTAATTTATTCGTGTGATTTCGTGTATTACGTTGTAAAGTCAAGTGAGTTGTGGAACAAAAGTTGGCAAAGGCCATGACAAGTTACATTCATCAATGTGCTAAATATTAGGTCAACTTTAGAGGATATGTTCTCGCAATATACTTGGGATTACGGTATTATCTACGTATCAAATTGAATATGTACGAGTCTAGTCTCTAAATCATTAAATCATTTGTCGATACTACTTCAAAGTAGAGAGATATTTCCAGTTTCGTGAGACTGCACAGAATGCATAGGTGACAAGTAGGTGTGTCACTGAAGCGTTTTGAGGAATACATTTCCTGTGTTATATGAGGTCATTTGGGACATATTATATAACTAATGTAAGGTCTTGGAATTTATTTTCCAACGCATTTAACCATTCATTCATAAGACATCCAGATAAAAAAGCATCGGAAGATGGGCCAGTGCTAGGGTGCCAAACTAGCACCTCTTTGACATTTTCAAAGTTGATATACATAGGTCTTAGGCCGTCTTTATCTTTATTTCTTCATAGAAAACGACCAAAGAACATCCATAAACATACCCATAAGCACTCTTCTAGGGATTCAAAGAAACGATAACATTAGAACGATCCCTACGACGTAAGTATCGCTATATCGCCTCTCTTTTTCTGTGTAGTTTGAGTTTTGGAAGGAACTTCATAGTTAAGAAAACGTCTAATTTATGTATTTAAGATTTAAATATCAAGNTGATAACATTAGAACGATCCCTATGACGTAAGTATCGCTATATCGCCTCTCTTTTTCTGTATAATTTGAGTTTTGGAAGGAACGTCATAGTTAAGAAAACGTCTAATTTATGTAATTAAGCTTTAAATATCAAGGAAGGTTAATACATTCATTTCCTAATAGTTAGAACTCACGAGACTGTATTTGAAAGCCGCGAGTTCTATTTATTTTACTTTTAATGGACTGTTTTGTAGTCCACTCGTGTTGGCCTATTGTGTTGCTGATTTATGGAGTTTGGAAAGATAAAAGGGCACGGTGAAAGGCCACATGTGGTAGGGTAGTAGGCTGGTCGCTTGTCGTTGCAATTTCAGGCTAATTGATAACTTGTTTATTGGGTGTGTTATGGTATATTTGGGGTTTTTGTTGTATTGAAAGGTCCCTCTATAGATAAAAAGAGTACTATGATACTGCCGGCAACAAGGTCCCAGCTATACATCAAACACAATACACAAAGAACAAAAGATACATGACACCGGAATAAAGTGGGTATCACCAAAGTCAGCTGGGAAAAGGGTGCATCGCTATCACTTATCGATGCCTCCTGCTGTGGAACCACCTGCATCTATTAAAGATGTAGCGCCCCCAGCAAATAGAACATTAGTACAGTCGAATATAACTAGTATGTATAACTAAACACCCTCTCAATATAATGAATATTATTACAATGAGGAACAATCATAAAATCAATGGAATCCTCGAACAATACCAACACATCAAGTTAAGAACCACATAAGATTTCAAGTAAATTTCCATATTTGTAGGTTGAAGATCCTTAGTGTCGATATACCATCGTTCACAATACCATTATTCACGAGACGAATACTATTGTACGTTTATCACAGAGTCCGATCACGGCCCGGTCGACTAGGACATCTCATTAGAGACATCAACCACAATTACTCTCAATACCAATACCACCGTACTTTTAGCATGGAGTCCGATCACGACCCGATCGGCTAGGCTGTTTCATTAGAGACATCAACCACAATTACAATTTCAAATACAATTTCCAGCATAATCACCACCATGTATGCGTCATGGTGTCCGATCATGACCCGATCGACTAGGTCATCTCATTTGAGACATCAACCTTTTTATATCAATCATCACATTTCATACTTCTTTCGCATATTTCTTTTCATTGGTACTAGAGGCCACAATTATAAAATCATTCTTGGCACGTTGGTCGTATTTAGTATTTCATGATAACCTTTTCACGTCCAAACATCATCCTCACTATCACCAACAACAACAATTCAAATCAAGGTGTGTAGTAGACATGTGAGCAATTAAGAGTCTAAGGCACATAGAGATATTTCATAGAATTTGCCATAATAGCCTTCGTTTGAACTTGACCTGAACTCGAAGCATTATTAATGCACAGCCCATACTTAAACCCATTTTCAAATGATAACATGACATGATAATAGCAGTTGGGATACTTATTGAACATATATCTTTCAGCACAAACTTACTTGGAATACCCAATTTATAATGCACCACTCAGGTCTTACATAAATTAAATGAATATCGCAGGATTCATTTATAAGAGAAGAATTTGGCCAACATACCTCATTTGAGCTTCCTTAAACTCTAAAATCTTCTAGAATTCTTAGCAACATCAATCTATTTTAGAATTATAACAAGTTGAACCAAAATTAGGAAAATGATCATGGTTCTAGCTCATTTGAGCATTTTATCAAACAGTAGGTGCATTAATGTTTTAAGGTCCTTTTATGGAGGATTCCATCATTCCACAACCCATGCTTTACCATTTTTAGTTCAACAATCTTCCTACACCCCTTCATAACACATGTATGCAAAATAAACAACTCCCATGCCCAAATATTATCTTACTAATTACCCAATTCTAGATAAAAATCGATATTGAGGATTAGGGTGTAGAATCTTACCTATAGGATGAAGACCTTGTGGGTTTTCCTTCTTAATCTTCCAAGATTTGAAGAACAATTATTGAGGAATAGTTTCTCACTCTAGGGCACTCTCTCACTCTAAAAATCTCATATTTGAACAATTATTGAGGAACAGTGCTCCGGAATAGGATCTGCGATTTCTTATGCAATCACATAATTGATATGCAGTCCGCATACCTATGCTGCGATCGCATAGTGGGCCGCAGAAATGCAATTTTCTGCCCAAAGTTTTCCTTTACTAACCCGTGCATTGTTCAATGCTCAAACACGTAAGCCTAGTTCGGCATCATGAAACTGTTACACCTCACAGTATTACGTCAATGTTACACTCCGTAGTATTAAGACGAGTTACACCCCGTAGTATTGTGCATTGGATTTGTTGTAAGATAACTGACATCAGTTCAAGCACAAGATTATTTTGAGGTTATAAGTATTATGCTATGTCAAACAAGTGATAAGTAAATTCGTGAAGGTGAGAGGGTAAGTGAATGGAAGAAAATGAGTTTCATCGAAGTTTGACATTTTGAGATAAAATACGGTCCAACCTATAATACCCCGTATCTATAGAAGTTGTTGCCCTATCCTCGGGCTGAACTGGGACAACCGGCTGCACTGGTATTACCTCTGGGACCTGCTCAACAT
The DNA here is from genome assembly GCA_000715115.1 of Nicotiana otophora. Classification (NCBI taxonomy): domain Eukaryota; kingdom Viridiplantae; phylum Streptophyta; class Magnoliopsida; order Solanales; family Solanaceae; genus Nicotiana; species Nicotiana otophora. The sequence continues at coordinate 17,459 of AWOL01S0121440.1, forward strand.
GGAATCTCTACTCTGGCGTACGGGTCGCGGGAGTCTATGCTCTTACACCAGCTTGAGATGTTGTCGTTGCAAGTGGAATCAACCCCGCCTGAGCTAGATTACCAAATATGCTTAAGCATTGGGTGAGAGTCTCCCGAAGTGCAGAGGTAGAAACAAGAGCCATAAATACCCACCTCCCAACTGGAGCTACCGGTGGCTCCTCTGTCGCAACTCGGGCAGCTTCTCTGGCTGCACTACATGCCCCTCCTTGGCCTCTCCCAGGCCCCAACCCCAGCCCCAGCCCCGGTCTCTCACGGCTCTAGCAGGGGGCTCGTGTATCTGATCATCGGATCCAACGGTGCATGTCCTCACAGTTTGTGAGAGAATAGAAAGACATAGATTTAAAAATCTGAAGTAAACAAATTCGCACGATTAGGGATCAAAGAAGTGAAGTTTCCTAACAGTTCTATAGCTTCTCGAAGATAAGTACAAAAGTCTCCGTACCGATCCGTGAGATTCTACTAAAGATGCTTTTGACTCGTAAAACCTATGTACCTACAGCTTTGATACCAACTTGTCACTAACCCAATTTCTCTTCTTAGGATGTCGTGATAGCACCTAGTCTCTAAGAGTAGGTAAGACTAACATTCATGCAGAATTTAACTGAGAAAATGATAAAAACATTCAAATAACTCAATAACTAACATAAAAGAATTCTGTAACTCAACAGAAAAAAACTCCCAAAATCCGGTGATACCAAGTCCCAAGCTCAACAAGAGTATACTGAACATCCCTATGCAACATTATCTGTAAAGGAGAAAATGAAATAGAACTAGATAGAGGGTGAATCCGAGGGCCGCAGATGCCGGCACGTATACCTTGAAGTCTCCGAATCTGAACTCTACTACTGGTGCCTAGGCTGGTAAGGGTACCTGGATCTGTACACAAAGATATGACCAAGCGTAGCATGAGTACACTACAACATTACCAGTAAGTGCCAAGCCTAACCTCGGTAGAGTAGTGACGAGGTCAGGTCAACACACTACTGGAATAATTAAGAAGTTTGAACAGTTATATGACAGTGTGATACTGATAAACAACAGAAATGAAACAATGAAGAAAGTAAACCAAGAATAGCTATACTGAACTAAGGCACTTAAGGCATCACGAAAGTAAATAAGGAATAATATGCCAAGGAAACAAAGCAACCAAAACGCAAGTGATAAAATAGAAAGATATTAGCAAGCATCACTACCAAGGGACTGCCTCGTAGTCTCATATCACAAAACAAATCACAATCATTCCTTATATCACCGTGGGAGTCTTGCATTTAGTTTTGAAAATCATTTTGTTCGAAATAGCTTCCTGCATTTTAGCCCACCTTATCACAC